>APFE031125685.1:213598-227706 GCA_000404065.3 Pinus taeda | reverse complement strand
TGTTCCAACTCTTTGGAAGCTTCATCCCTAAGAGGACAAAGGCGAATGGGATGATTACCTTCACACAACTTATAGGGAAATTTCATTTTCCCCTTTTCCCATGAGAATTACTATTACTAGTTGAAGGTTTGTCACCAGCATGATCGCCATAGGATGATAACAAAGGTTGACGTGAACCTGTAGACCACACTTCTAAGACCTTGAAAATAACACGACAATTCCGAAGAAGGTGGTCACCCTTACATAACATGAAAGGGAATTTTACTTTCTCGGGCTAGGTGGAAGATTTTTCTTCATTAGTTGCATCAGTAGCAATGACTTCTTGGTTGGCCCCTTACTTATTTTGCTTCTTCTTCTTCATCTTCTTCTTCTTCTTCTTAGCTTCCTGATTGCAAGAATCCAGACTTTCACCAAACAAAGAGGAAGAACGGGGTGAAGAAACAGGCGATGAAGGCAAGGGGTCAACTTTAGGATCAATACGAGGTTGATGTTGTTTAGGTGGAGGAGAACTTGGTTGAAAAGCAGTTTGGACACTCTTAACCACCAAGGTCGAAAATAACCAAACCGACAAACCAATGGTCAATCAAAGAAGGGACAATGTCGCCACATAGGGAGCACTAGTATTTCCGAAGGAAGGAAAATGACTAGGGTTCCCATCATAGGGGTTTCCTTGACTGGTAGACCTAGGAAATGTTGCCATTAGTATCAACCTAAGATTTACTAAGGAGTATTTTCATAGGAAGGATGTTGTTCCGCGGTTATTTAATTTTTAGAATTTGAAACAAAAACTTGGCCTTTTCATGTTTTAAGAGTCGAGAAAAGGATGAAAAGGTGACTCTAGTTGCTTTCGTAAGTTTAGCAAGCTTGAAAGGACAAGTGCTCGATGATCTTTTCAAATTTAAGGAGTCAGAAAAGATCGAAATGACAACTCATGATACTCTAGGCAAAAAGGATTACCAAGTAACCGTAAACTTCAATATACACCTCAGCGAATAAATTTACCAAGGAATTAAAGTACGTGCAGGCAATCTTCCCGGACATTGTGTTCGGTGTATCACGTTTACGGGGTGGTAGAATCGGCTTCCTATGGATAAATGTTTGCAACCTACAAGGGTCTCCATTTATATACTCGACAGTACGGGAGCACAAGTCCGTGCTAGCGCTGTCTAATGCAAGATCGAATGACAGCTGCTAAGTTTTATATACATTGGAACATGTCTCTAGCCTAAACCACTAAGTATGAACATTAATGTTTCAAATGCTCCTTAGATTAATTGATAGATTTCAGAGTTGATTTTGAAATTGTGTTTCGTTTTTAAGGCTTAACACAATGTCACCTAAATATCTAAGATGCAATTGTATGAGAAAAATAAAACTTTCGTTTCTATGAAAGCTAGACTAACCAAGGGAAGAAATTTCAATCAGTAATGCATAAAAAAAAATGCATCATGCAAAATGCCTTCTACTAACTTTCACTTTCATCTTCCAAACGCAATGCCAAAAGTAAAACATATTTTCACTTTTCACTAACCTAAATGCAACTTTTCGAAAGCAAAATGATTTTGACTTTATAAAGATGCACTTATATGAATTACACTATTCTTTTCGTTTTGAATGATTTGATGCACCTAATACAATTTTTATCTTTCAATCATCAAAAAATGTGATCTATTCATAATGATGAATATCAAAAAATAACTTCTCAATGCAACTAATCTAATGCGTTTTTAGGAAAAGTAAATTTCAAAATACAAGCTAAAATAGATGCAAAACGATGTTTTCAATGATTTCTACATAAAACAACATTCAATCAATCAACAAAAAAAACATCTCAATGACACCAACAAGAAGAAAACGATGACCAATTGACCACAAACCCTAGAACTTAGTCAGATTTCACTTCGAAGCCAATGAGACAAATTTTGCAAATTAATTAAGGCAATCAGTATAAAAACTGACAAATCCAAGCATACAGGATGGGGAAAGACCTTAGGGGCCAAGACACACAGGATTCTTAGGAATAAACCTCAAAAATTCTCACATTCAAGGATCATCGCTACTTTATATACCCAAATCCGTGATTGTCGCTATTTTGCATAGGTAAACCTGCGATGGCATCACTACTTTGTATAGCAAAAGTAGTGATGATTTCAGCGCGACCAAATAATGAAGATAAAATATTTCATCGTGACTATAAAGGGTAAAAACCGTGATGCCATCACGACTGTTAAGGCTAAACCCGCGATGCCATCGCGACTGTTAAGGCTAAACCCGCGATGCCATCACGACTATTAAGGCTAAACCCGCGATGGGCGAGGAATATGGGAAAAAACTAAAAAGTTTCCAAGAAACAATCCAGAGTTAGCACTATAAGTTAGTAATCAGTGATGGTATAAACCCAGACTGATGCAGACAAGTTGAAAAATCGAGGGTTAGTCAAACTAGTCAAAAGATCAGGGTGAAGGATTGGATGGAAAGGATCATAGGCTCCCCAGCGGAGTAGCCATTTTGTATACGAAACCAAAGATTCTGGGTTCGGTCCCTAGTGGAATCATCATTTTGTTGACAAGGTTAATCCTCTCTGCGGAGAGAGATGATCCCTCTAGCCCAATGAGTGGGTCTGGCAACTAAAATGACAATCAATTAGACATCTTCCTAGGTTACAATTGAAAAGAAGAACGAATGAGATGGCATATCTCGTTCTGATGTTATTCCGATTTCCTTTGTTGAGGACCCTGAACCACTTGTGTCACGAGCTTTTTCTTGCTTCTCTCAGTGTTTATGCACCTGCACAAGTGATCAAGACACAACAAATCATAAAACAAATAGAAAATCCATTAACAACCTAATTAACTGATCAAGGAACGTCAAGCTAAATGATACATGAACATATACATTTTGGGAAGATGAAGCAACAATTGTATTATTAAGAAATAAAGGGAAGCTTACAACCAAAGCCTTGAGGTTGAAAGGCTCTCCTTGAGTGGTAATCCAAGTCCAAGCCAAGAACTCTCCAAGCACTCATTCTCCAAGTCAAATGAATAGCCTCTATGCACAATTTTAGCATAAGGGTGCAAATAGACACAGACCAACCATTTGGGAATGGGAGAGGATGAATTTATAGGCTGGGAAAGGGAGTTAGGACCTCTCCAAAGATAGTATTAGGCCTTTATCTCAAGGAGGTAGCTCATAGGGATAAGACAAAGAGGTCAAGTTGGGAGAATTCAACTTCATCTAATCGAAACAACCTCCAACTCGTCGCTCTGGAAGCTTCTAGATCACGAAGATTTTCATCTTCTTTGGGAAAATTACCTCTTTGGGATCATCGTGGGTATGCAAGGGAACAAAGCGATTCCATCGTTGGTCAAGTACAATGCAACAAGTGGCCATCGTTTTTTTAAGCCTTATAAGAGCGATGATCCTCATTTTAGGGTTTTAAGAGCTATTTCTTCAGGGAAAGCTCAAGGCATTTTCCAATCAAAGTCTGAGGTGGGATATGAGTTGTATACACGGATGAGTATACTATAGAATGGTAATGTTTTAGGCACTTTGAGGTATGTCACAGGGAAGTGCAGGAGGTGTGACAAAATATTGTGTAACATATGCCCCCTAAAGCATGAAGGTAGAACGAGGAGTGATGGCTGAGATGCTTTACGATCTCTTGCAAGGACAAGGACACCCACTGTCAGGAGACCTACAAATCAAGGGCGCATATACATATACATATCTAAGATCAAGACATGAATCTATGGCATGGACGCAACCGTTTGGATGATGAATGCTATATGAAAAGATCCATGGTATGGATGCAGCTATCTAGATAATGATGATCATCATAAATATAAAGTCCCACGGTATGGTCACATCCATCTGTATAGTAGAAACATGTGTACAATCATGAACAACATATAACTCCACGTAACCTAAGTCATATTAGACAAGACCTAGGGTCTTGCGCTCCATCCCGACCCGATCAAAGTACGAATTCCAACATGCGAATGAACATGTTGAAGTCGAACATGTTAGAAAACCACCTGATTATTGGCCAATGATGTGGACCGTTAATCGGTACGAGAGAAACCACCAATAATGACAATGGCTCTCAAGGTACAACAATACAATCCATGAATGTGATAATGAAGTTGAAGTCGAACACTTGTGGAATCACCCGATTGAAAGTCAATGATGAAGATCTGTCGTCAGAAGTGAAGAACTTGCCATTAAAGCATGCAAGCTCTAAGGTACTGAAAGGGATTTTCTAAGTCATCTTCCTGGATAATGAGCTGAAGTTGGTAGGAAGCGAGCCATTGAAGGAGGGCAATGATGAATCCCCCATCATCGACACGAAGCAAGGAATAAAGTGGAATAATTTCCAAGACTCTAACAATGACTCAAACGGTGTATAGGTAAATAACTACATATTGGACTTCTCTTGAACATATTGATGACACAACTCCGGAGTGTGGCAAAATTAGACTCAACATAGGACCAAGGGTCATAATGACGTGGTGGAATAGTCAAATGAGAGGAAAAATGGATCACCCAAACCCAAAAGGATAAGTGATTAAGTGAGGATATCCCAAACCCGACATGAGAAATAGATGAGTGTCATGTTTAAGAGCAACATGATACCAATACAAAAGATGTTTCATCTTCATTTTTCCCTGCTATTTCCAGCGAATACCTTTTTGGTTTTACACAAGCTTGAAGAGGATACCATATGCTTGTCGTATAAATTCATTCTTCAAATGAATCCATCCTATTAAGTTTTACGAGCCCCAGGAAGGAGAAACTCGGGCTCATGATGGTGACAGGTCTTTCGTCGTTTAATTTTAATGAGTTCGACGTAATACAAACTCGGTGTCTTTTTTATGTTTAGAGAGTTTAAAAAAAGAAACAAAAGATAAAACTCTATCATGTACCTTTTCGTAATTTGTCTTTCAAACCCGAAAAGGTAGAAAAAATATTCGAGAGAACCTCTTGACTATGTCGACCAAGGTGTACCTTTTTCGTAAATAGTCAATCTTAGCCGGAAAAAGGGGTAAACTTATACTGAATAGATGTCAATTCATTTACTTTAACGAGTTTGAAATGACAAGTACTTGACAATATTTTAATATTTTGGAGTCTGAAAAGAGATGAAAGAGGATTCCACCTGGAGGAATGAATGGGATGAAAGGATAGCAACTGGTTCCAGTCATGATGGCACTGCTCAAAACATGCAATGGTCAAGAGGCTAGCTAATAAGACCACTTATCGCAGATGTCCCTCAGGCAAGGACAAAACAACCAAGTGAAAGCATATGATCGACCAAAGTGATGGTGACGATGGAATGAAAAAACCAAGGCTCATCTGGCGAAATAGGCTGATAAAAACGACAATCACAAGATTTAAAGTGGGAATGGTTTCATTTTTACACAAGCTTGAAACATCAGAAACTATGCTTGAGTATACTTGAAGATGGTTTCATTTTTCACAAGCTTGAAACATTAGAAAAACTATGTTTGGATTTGGTTTCATTTTTACACAAGCTTGAAATAAAGATAAATTATGCTTGAGATCAATTTGCATGCCCCCCAACAAAATAACTCAATTCGAGGTACATGTCCCCCAAGCTTCATTGCATTCACCTAAGTGTATGGAATGAAGGTTCATGTACAAGATCAAGTGAAAGATTCGACTGGGATTTTACGAGATCTAATCAAAGACTTGAATTGGAAAGGGATTTGTTTCATTTTTTAACAAGCTTGACACAGAAAAAGAACCATGCTTATGACACCTTATTTCATTATTTAATGCGATTTACACAAGTAAAGGAACTCTGCTCATGGAGACCTAATTCATTTTTTAACAAGGTTGACATAGTAAAGAACTATCCTCAGAGTCCTTGTTTCATTTTTTCACGATCTTGACACAAGACAAGGAACTCTCCTCCAAGGTCCTGATCACAAACCAAAAGATGCCATGGCTTCCAAGAGGTTTTCATTAGATGGGAGAACAATGTTTTGTAAGGGATACATGTCCAGGGATCCAAATGAAAAATCGATCTCCAATGCCCCCAGTACATGGTGTACTACATCACCTACTATATCATCAGTAGATGTAGGCATGTAAAAGGTGGCCATGTAATTAACCTGTGGCCGGGGTGATCTTGTTTGCACATAAGAACCATTTATGGATGATGGTTGATTGGGAGTTGTTTCAGAACCAATGAATGTAAGTTGATAAATGATCACAATGTTTCTTTCATGGGGGAAACAAGAGCTCCCATGACATAAACATAGTCACGTCCAAGGAGTAGATTAAAATCTAAAGGGCCTTGGACAACCATCACGTTTATATAGATAGTATTTCCTCCCAAAGTAATAGGCAACTTAGGAAGGATCCCTAACGATTGATGATTCCTCTGTTAAAACCTAACAGTTTCTGAGTAACGGGGAAAAGCTGAGCAAAACTTAATGCTTGCCAAGAAGTTGAGGACAGAATGCTAATATATGCACCCTTGTTGATGACTGTGTTAGGTACAACCATATGGTAAGCTTGTACTGTAATCTGGAAAGGCACATAAGACGGAAGAAGATATCCTGCCAGTCGAATCCAATCAAAATAAATGACCAAACTACTTGGAGGGGCTGTCATAGGAATGTGAGAGCTATGCTCTTACTCTATTGGAACATGAGAAATTCTCTCATACACTTCGGGAATAGGAGGATTTGCCTTCAGTTCATTCAAAACTGAAGAAACCAGAAGAACCTGAGTAGTATGAGGTTCACTCTCTACCATAAAGGTGCGGTTAACCAAAGATAGGCCAATTCTATCATTTTCTCAAACCAATGGTTGGTCGATAATGGACTCATGAGACTCACTTTTAGAGAGAGCGGGATTGATCAAAGATGAATTTTGATCAATCACTGGATCAACTAGTGAGGGGTCAAGGGAAAGATTTCAATACCCAGTGGGGAGACGAGGTTGAGAAGCTGTAAGGTGTTCCAACTATTTGGAAGCTTCATCCATAAGAGGACAAAGGTGAATGGGATGATTACCTTCACACAACTTACAAGGAAATTTCACTTTTCCCTTTTTCCCATGAGCTTTACTGTTACTAGTTAAAAGTTTGTCACTAGCATGATCGCCAGAGGCTAATGACAAACTCCGATGTGAACATGGAGACCACACTTCTAAAACCTTGGGAATACCAGGACAATTCCGAAGAAGGTGGTCACCCTTACATAACATGCAAGGGGATTTTACATTTTGGGGCTGGGTGGAAGATTTTTCTTCATTAGTTTCATTGGTAGAAATGGTTGCTTGGTTTCCCCCTTGCTTATTTTGCTTCTTCTTCTTCTTCTTAGCTTCCTGATTACTAGAATCCATACTTTCATTAGGTGAAGAGGAAGAACGGGGTGAATAAATAGGTGACTAAGGCAAGGGGTCAACTTTAGGATAAAGATGTTGTTCAGGTGGAGGAGAACTTAGTTGAAAAGCAGTTTGGACACTCAGAATCACCGAGGTCGAAAATAACCAAACCAACAGACCAATGGTCAATCTAGGAAGAGACAACGTTGCCATATAGGGAGCACCAATATTTCTGAAAGAAGGAAAAGGACTAGGATTCCCATCATAGGGGTTTCCTTCACTGGTAAACTCAAGAAATGTTTCCATTGGTATCAAGCTAAGATCTAGTAAGGAGTATTTCCACAAGAAGGATGTTGTTCTGCGGTTAATTAATTTTTTGAATTTGAAACAAAATCTTGGCCTTTTCATGTTTTAAGAGTCGATAAAAGGACAAAAAGGTGACTCTAATCGCTTTCGTAAGTTTATCGAGCTTGAAAGGACAAGTGCTCGATGATCTTTTCAAATTTAAGGAGTCAGAAAAGATCGAAATGACTGCTCAGGATAATCTAGGAAAAAAGGATTACCAAGTAATCGTTAACTTCAATATACACCTCAACAAATAAATTTACCAAGGACTTGACGTACGTGCAGGAAATCTCCTCGAATGTTGTGTTCGGTGTATCAAGTTTATAGGGTGGTAGACTCGCCTTCCTATGGATAAAGGTTTTCAACCTATGAGGGTCTCCCTTTATATTCTCAATGGTACAGGGAGCACAAGTCCATGCTAGTTCTGTATGATGCAAGAATGAACGACAACTTCTAATTTTTATAGATGCTGGAACACTTCTCTAGCCTAGGCCACTAAGTATGAACGTTAATGTTTCAAATTTTTCTTAGATTAATTGATAGATTTCAGAGTTAATCTTGAAATTATATTTTAGTTTTAAGGTTCAACATGATGTCACCTGAACATCTAAGATGAAACTATATGAGGAAAATAAAACTTTCATTTCTATGAAAGCTAGACTAACCAAGGGAAGAAATTTCAATCAATAATACATCAAACAAAATGCCTTCCTCTAACTTTCACTTTCATATTCCAAACACAATGGAAAAAGTAAAAAATATTTTCACTTTTCACTATCATAAATGCAACTTTTCAAAAGCAAAATGATTTTGACTTTACAAAGATGCACTTATATGAATTATGCTATTCTTTTCGTTTTGAACGATTTGATGCACCTAATACAGTTTTTAGCTTTCAATCATCGAAAAATGTGATCTATTCTTAATGATGAATCTCAAAAAATAACTTCTCGATGCAACTAATCTAATGCATTTTCACGAAAAGTAAATTTCGAAATACAAGCTAAAACAGATGCAAAACAATGTTTTCAATAATTTTTACTGAAAAAACACTCAATCAATTAGCAAAACAAACATCTCAATGACATCAACAAGCAAAAAACGATGACCAATTAACCAGAAACCTTAGAAGTTAGTCAGATTTCACTTCGAAGCCAATGAGACAAATTTTGCAAATTAATTAACGCAATCAATGAAAAGCCTGACAAATCCAAGCATACAGGATGGGAAAAGACCTTAGGGGCCAAGACACATTGGATTCTTAGGAAGAAACCTAAAAAATTCTCACATTCAAGGATCATCGCTACTTTATATACCCAAACCTGTGATTGTTGCTTTTTTGCATTGGCAGACCCGCGATGGCATCACTACTTTGTATATCAAAAGTAGTGATGATTTCAGCGCGACCAAATAATGAAGAAAAAAATTCATCGCGACTTTAAAGGTAAAAACTGTGATGCCATCGTGATTATTGAGGCTAAACCTGCGATGGGCGAGGAATATGGGAAAAAATAAAAATATTCCAAGAAGCAATCCAAAATTATCACTCTAAGGCAGTAATTTGTGATGGTATAAACCTATACTGATGCATACAAGCCAAAAAATCGACGGTTGGTCAAACTAGTCAAAAGATCAGGGTGAAGGATTAGATGGAAAGGATCATAGGCTCCCCAACGGAGTTGCCATTTTATCTACGAAACCAAATATTCTGGGTCAGTCCCCAACAGAGTCGCCATTTTGTTGATAAGGTTAATCCTCTCTACGGATAGAGACGATCCCTCTAGCCCAATGAGTGGGTCTAGCAATTGAAGTAACAATCAACTAGACATCTTCCTAGGTTACAATTGAAAAGAAGAACGAAGGAGATGGCCTACCTCTTTCTGATGCTATTCTTATTTCCTTTGTTGAGGACCTTGAACTGATTATGTCACGATCTTGTTCATGCTTTTCTTAGTGTTTATGCACTTGCACAAGTGATCAATACACAACAAATCATGCCAAAACAAATAGCAAATCCAATAACAACCTACTTAACTAATCAAGGAATGTCAAGCTAAATGATACATGAACATATACATTTTTGGAAGATGAACCAACAATTGTGTATTATTAGGAAATAAAGCGAAGCTTACAACCAAAGCCTTGATGTTGAAAGGCTCTCCTTGAGTGGTAATCCAAGTACAAGCCAAGAACTCTCCAACCACTCTTTCTCCAAGTCAAATGAATAGCCTCTAGGGACAATCTTAGCATAAGGGTGAAAATAGACATAGACCAACCATTTGGGAATGGGAGAGGATGAATTTATAGGCTGGGAAAGTGAGTTAGGACCTCTCCAAAGATAGGATTAGGCTCTCGTCTCAAGGAGGTAGCTCATAGGTATAAGACAAAGAGGTCAAGTTGGGAGAATTCGACCTCATCTAAACGAAACAACCTCCAGTTCGTCGCTCTGGGAGCTTCTAGATCACGAAGCTTCTCATCTTCTTTGGGAAAGTTACCTCTTTGGGATCATCGAGGGTATGCAAGGGAACATATCGATGCCATCACTGGCCAAGTATAGTGCAACAGGTGACCATCATTGTTTTAAGCCTTATAAGAGCGATGATCCTCATTTTAGGGTTTTAAGAGTTATTTCTTCATGGAAATCTCAGGAAATTTTTCAATCAAAGTCTTAGGAGGGATCTGAGTTGTATACATGGATGAGTATATTGTATAATGGTCATGTTTCGGGCATTTAAAGGTATGGTCAAAGGGAAGTGCAGGGGGTGTGACAAAATATTGTTTAACACAGCTCCAGAGGTAAGTATATGAAGCATATATGGATATATAAAATGGGAGGGACCAATTGGAACCTCTTAAGTTCGGATCCTTGGATAACCTTTATTTTAGTTCCTTGAAGGCATAATGGTATTTATTTGTCCATACAAAATTAATGTTTTTAGTAATTAAATAAAATAAAGGACAAATAATTTGAGTAAAATTTGCAATAAAGAGTCAATAATAACCTGTGTGCCTAAGGAAGATTCATACCCATTTTTGAGTTTATGGAGCTAGAAAGTTTAATATTACCTTTATCTTTGTTGGTTCCACTTTGATACCTTTAGAAGAAATATGATGGCCTAACACAACGACTTTATTTAACATCATCAAACATTTTTTATTGCTGAGGATTACTTGACATTCCTTATATATTTATAATACTTTCTCTAGATTAGAAATAGAAAATTGAAATGAATCATTGTAAGTTGTAAAATCATCCATATAATTTTTCACATATTCATTAATCAAGTTAAAAAAGATCTAGTTATAACTTGTTGGAAAGTTGCAAATCCCAAAAGGTAGAACACAAACACAGGAAAATGTTCCCCAAAGGACAAGTAAATGTGGTTTTTTATAGGTTCTTTGCAGCATATCAATCTAATTATACCCATTGAACCCATCAAGGAAAGAGAAATACTTCTTTCTTAATGTGTCTAGCACCTAGTCAATATATGGAAATGGAAAGTGGTCCTTATGATTGGATGTATTCAATTAGTTATAATGAATGAAAATTGTCCACTTGTCATTCTTCTTAGGCAAAATCCAAAAAGGGAGACCCGTCGATTGTTAGAAATAGGGTAAATAAATTTCACTAAAAGTAGTTTCCTAATTCCTCTTTGATTATGTCCTATAGAGTAGGATTTATTTGTCGATGAGTTTATAAAATGGGTCTAGAATCCTCCTTGATATAAATGTGATGAGTGCATAAATCAAGATGGATTCCCTTCATGTCAATGTAATCCTAGAAAAAAGCATCATTGTTCTTTTGTAAAACCTATAATCAATTGTTCCTTTTGATGTTTAATTAGTCCTTTATTAATTTTCAAAAACTTTTTGAGGTTAGTTTCCCTAGTTTTTGAAGTTGATTTGTGTTCTTATATGGAAGAGGATTCGTGCTCTAGGGTGATGCATCTATTATAGCAAGAGACGCTTGGACTTCAGGGTCTAATATGTGATTGAGTTTGGGTGAGTTGGATGAGGAGGACGAGGCAATAAAATCAATAATCTCTTCATCCTCAGTCTTATCCCTGAGAGTAATATATTGGTTCATGGTGACCCTTGATGAGCAACTAACTTCTCATCATTTTTCTCTCCATATTCCCATAATGGAATTTCTAGATCGATAATGTGCTTATATGGAGGATATAAGGTGAGTTGCAACAATGTTACCAACTTAACGAGAACTTTATTGAGTTCTCATTTTTTTTAGGTTGAATCAAATCATGATTTTCATGTTGAGTTTGAAAAGTGGTCACTGTAGCATAACCCTTTTTCCATTTCAAGATTAAAATTATAACATTTTTCAACCATGGAATTAAAAACCAAATATCACGATTACGAAAGACATGAAAAACCACGCCTAAATGCAAAAGTGATGATGTAGCATCACCTCTTTTTCTTTTCAGGATTGAAATTCAAACATTTTTCAATCATGGCATCAAAGAAAAAATATCATGACGATGAAAGACATGAAATAACACACTAAAATGCAAAAGTGGTGATGCACCATCACCCGCCCCCTCTCCCCCCTTTTTATGATTAAATTCAAACATTTTTCAACTGTCACATTAAAGCCCAAATATCATGATTATGAAAAACTTTAAAAATCAGTGTTTATAGTTTGTCTACCTTCCCCTCTCTCTCTCTTTTTTTAAGTGTTTTTCGAAGTTGTCTAACTTTTATTTTATTTTTTTGATTGACCTTGAGGCCTTGACCACTGATACAATTGAAAATAAAAACCTTAAAATTGACTCTAAATCTAAAAGTTGCATAACATTATTTTTTTTAATTGTTAATTGTTTTAATTATATTATAAATATATATATATATAATAGAGAGAGAGAGAGAGAGAGAGAGAGAGAGAGAGACAATTTATTTTCAACAATAAAAGTATGAGAAGAATCATTCAAATTGTATTTCATCTCATCCATTTTATGAGATTTTGTATCATGATTTTTTTTGTCAAAATCAGATTTTGGAAAATGTATGTAAACAAGAAGTATTGAAACCAACGATGATGATAGTCACCTAGAACTATAAGGAGAAACTAAAGAAAAACATGATGTTTTAAACACCTTGAATGACACTGAAGTTTTTAATGATGTTACACCTTTGGAATTGACAAACTCATAAATATTTAAGGGCCAAGACAACAGTTTCATTGAATCACAAGAAAGGTTAATTTCAAATGTTTTTAATGAACACGATGTGGCTATCATATTGTTCAAGAATGTACAAAGGTTTTTTCTGATGTGAATAACGAACAACTTATTGTCATGTTTTTTGAGAATGATGTTAACAATCAAGATATAAAACTAGAACAAGAAGTAGTTATGAATGGAGCTTTCCTTCCTCTTATTGCTCATCAAGAGGTGAGTTTGCATGCTTTTCAAGATTCTTTTGCTAGCCTATTTCGTGAGCCCCAGTATTGTAGCAATAATGCTACAACTCCTGGGGCTTCCTGTCTCTTAATTTTATCAACCCGGTAGTTCGTACAAACTTGGAAGCGGCGGTGCTATATGCACAAGTACTAGCTCTTGTCGTAGCTGTCACTTGGTCAGCTGGCACAAGTCCGCTAGGGCTCAAGCCAACTTCTATAGGCTCACAGAAGAAGCTTTATCAATGATGGACGAAAGCTAGCTCAAAGGAGACTAATCTACTTGACAAAAATGAACTGAAAGCAAATCAAAGCATGTAAGCCTAGGAAACCCTAATTTGACTAGTCTAACTTCTATAATGCAAAGAATGTGAATGAAACTTCTACCAATGCTGCTACTACCTCTAATAAGTGAAAATGCATGGATCTAAACTACTTGCATCATTAAAGACATGTTTTTGTACTTTTTCATTAAGTGGGTGGAATGATTGTGATTTTGTGCTTATCAGGGTTTGGTTGTGCAGATGGGATGGAGAAGGAAGGAAAGCGTGGAACAGGCTGGGGAGGCTAGGTGAGGTCCCTATGCCTATGGACCCTTAGCATCCATCCACAGAGGTTTTCCACATTCAGAAGCTCAGCAACCGAGTGAATGGCCTCCTACAGGATGTCTGCAGGGGATCCTACAGAATACTCAGAGGGTTCTACAGGATGTCTCTAAACTGCTACAGGATGACCTACCATGGAGGTTTGAAGTAATGGAGGAGTGATGGAATGGTAGGGAGAGATATGTGAGGTAGGGATGAGGCTGGTGATGGCTCAGAAGTGGAGGAATGAGATGGAAAATGGGTGTAGGGAGTATGTTGAAGGTAAAGGGTGATGTCAATGAAAGGTTAGGAAATGAAGTTACGTGAGGAGTGGAAGACTTTGGGAGAGGACAGAACGAAGTGAAGGTTGGGGAGATATGCTTGCATGCGTGATCAAGATGGAGGAGATG
>APFE031125685.1:193857-213588 GCA_000404065.3 Pinus taeda | reverse complement strand
TCAAGTAAGATTAACAGCAACAATATTCAACCAGTGTTTTCAGTGTGTTCCTCTTTCATGTTTGCATTGCATTAATCATCCTGGCTATACTATTGCTACACAACTCACTAAGTCGAATCTTCCACTGTTGGTGGAGTCACCAATTGAGCACAAAATGTAAATGGGGATGACAAGGGCATTGCTATAAGCATGCCCCATATCTGCTGCATGATTTCTATAGACCACAAACCAGTGCTCTAGATTTGGAAATTCTGTTGGGCCATCGCTATCAAATTGCAGTCTATTGTTAAGGAGCAACTGGTTTGAGGACATTGATCAACTCTATCTATCAAGTATCACATCTATCCTCATTTTCAGTCTATCCTTTTCTAGAAAACATAATATCCTCCACAGTGATGTCTTAACTTCCCTTTGAAGCCATTCGTACTAGGCATCCGGAGACGTTCCTCACCCTTCTGTCTGAACAAACCAATTTTTTTTCAGGCTTTCAGAATTCCCGCCCTTGAGCTATGCCTGATTAGAGCTGGTGCTTTTGGTTTTCCCACGCTATATATCAAAGGACGGTCATCATAAAACGATCCCTCACATAAAGATATGCCAATATTGAAACTTACGTGGGCACTTAGGGTTTAGTGGAGCCTTTAACCATGTTGGCCAATTAGGTTTACACTCACAGACCTTCCCTCGTAAATAAAAAATTCGTTGAATTTTGAAATAGGGAGTATCATAAGTTAAATTCCTCAACACGGGCATATTGTTAGTATTCTCACATGCTGTTCTAATTTAGGAAAACCTTAACGCGAAAGTCTCACGCATGAGTAAAAAATTATATGTTATGCTGTATATTTGTTGCTGCACTGGAAGTTTGCAGGATGAACCTGAGGTCAAGGCTATATATGGTATTGCACAATTATCGAGATGTACGGTGCCCCAATTATGGTTGTCATGGAGATAGATTTGTTTTTGGTGTGAATCTAAAACAACTAAGCCAAAATTAGGCTCTTTGCTAGCCATGTAGTGAGGGTTTTTGTTTTGTTTTGTTTTTAATTTCTTGATTTAGCCTTGAATGTAAGGCTTCCTGCCAGCAATGCAATTAGGGGTTTTTTAGTTGTCTTTGAATGTAACCTAAAATAATCTCTTTGCTAGCCATATAATTAGGAATTTTTTGGTTTTCTTTGAATTGGCTTTGCCTTGTAACCTATTTATTATTGCTATCTAACTAAGATTTTGAAAAATATTGTGACGACAAAATATAAATATAAGACCACTGCTCAGTAAGGTGACAGCCAACTAGACTACAACGTACTGTTTGTAAGAATTACCACCATCTCTAATAGAAGTTGCCTTCAACACAATAATATGAGTCTTTAATGCAGTGACGAGGTTTAGTTGCGAGTGCAATTCTTAACGCTCATCTTAACAATACAGGTTATCAGTTCTTTGTTAAAGTATATTACTCGCTTTCTGTATATTGACATTAGCTTTTTAATTGTGCAAACTTACATTTAGTTACAAACCCTAATCTCTATCTTAATCGTAACACTTGTCAAACACGACACATGTATTTCATTCAATGGAGAAGGAAGGATAATAACAAAAAATCTCTTTTAAACGTTTCTCCGATTTATAGCAAATGTTGAAATTATGTCATGGTTGAAGGATCACCTTGTAAAAGTTGTTTTATAAGGATTTCTTGAAATTAAGTCAATGGTTGAAAGATTATTCTGTAACACGACACATGTATTTGATTTAACGGAGAAGGATAATCACAAAAAATCTCTCTTTTAAACGTCCAACCAATCTCTATCTATTATGAACGATATAATGGTTTCTCCTATTTATAGTAATTGTTGAAATTATGCCATGGTGGAAAGATCACCTCTGTAAAAGTTGTTTCATAAAGAATTCTTGAAATTATGACAGGGTTGAAAGATTATCTATATATATATATATAGATATGTGCAGTGGTTTCTCCTATTTTTAGGAATTATTAAAATTGTGTCGTGGTTGTGAAGGGGTTATGTAATGGTTTATGATTTTTTTTTTTTTGGTTTGGTATGAGAGGACGACATAAAGCCTATAAATATTTCAAAAGAGTTCTATTTAAGTTATATCGAAGCTTTCCCTAAGTTTTGCAGTAAATTAGATCTTATCGAATGCTTACAGCTAGTGCTGCTACAAAATTTTGAAAATATGAGTTTTCAAACTGTTTTTCGAGTGCCCAAACCATTTTTCAAGAAGCTTTACCCTTATTAAACTTTGATGTGGCATTTGACAGAGTTTTCAAGCCTAGAGAGATTTTAAATTAAACCCTAAAATGACAGTTTGCCCAAAAATGGCATTTTCCAACATTTTTCATGTTTAAGTCACTATGTTTAAACACAGATTTCAAACAGGTGGTGTCGAATATAAAAAAATCAAAGGAGGTTTTTGTTAGGAACGAGATGATTTACGAAAACCTCTTCCAACTTTATCCAGACATCACGGTTTGGAAATTATAGAGGAATTTTCGAGGCTTATTCTTCTAGATTTTGTAATTTTGTTATTTTCACGTTTTAGTCACTATTTTCAAATGTAGTTTCCGAACATATGAAGATGAGTTTGTAAAAACCAAAACAAATTTTTGTTGATAACATATTAATTTAAAGAAGCCTCTCTCAGTTTTTACCCAACTAGCATGGTTTGAAGGATATGAAGGAATATTAGCAGCCTATTTTTTAGGATTTAAATATTTAAATATTTCTTGTTTTAGTCATCCACTTTGGTGCCGTTTTCAAGAAGATGAAGATGAGAAGCCTCTCTCAGTTTTTACCCAACTAGCATGGTTTGAAGGATATGAAGGAATATTAGCAGCCTATTTTTTAGGATTTATATATTTAAATATTTCTTGTTTTAGTCATCCACTTTGGTGCCGTTTTCAAGAAGATGAAGATGAATTTTCCAAATATGAAATAGGTTTTTGTGGGGAATGAGTTGATTAAAAAAAATATCTTTCAGTTTTTACAAAACTATCACGGTTTGGGAGATCCGAATGCCTCTTTGAAGCATATTTTTTAAAATTTTGCTAGATTTTTCAAAACTCTGTTCCTTATAAAAATGTCAAGTCAACAACTGAAGGCCACCTCATCAAATTCGAATTGGGAATCAAACTAAAGATCGCTGAAGAGGTTTTTAAATATACATATATTCCAAAAAAAACAAAGAATTAGAATCTATATATCAAGTTGTCTATGTCCTCTAGAGATGATTATAGGTTTAACCTTTGGCATGGGAAATTGCGACTTAGGGGCATCTGAGACGTCAAAATCAACTGAGATCACACCCTCATCGACATCAACTCTTAACATGCTTGGATTATTGCCTATGCAGTTTCAAATCAATGATCTTCACATTACGAAATATGATTTTCACATCACAGAGTGACTTAACAGTACAACCTATCACCATCTATTCTATGCCTCATGGGCATTTATAAACTTAAACTTATTTAATTTTAAAAATTAAAATCAAATTAGAAAAAATGAAATGAAAAGTTAAAAAAAATTATAAAAAATTTACCTAAAATTTTTATAAAAGAAATATGTCGTGTGCACTATGTCGGGGAGGGTGATGTCCAACATCACCCTTTTTCCCACAAGGACTATTGGTTATGTGGTCGTCTACGTAGTAGCCCCTATGAGTGGATCTATGTGAGGCATTGCTCTCCTCCACACAGCATAATTTATGTTGTGTGGGGGAGGTATCACCTTTCCAACCTATTATTTTATTTGTTGAATGTTTTTTTTTTCAAATATCTTTTTTATGTTTTAAATTTTATTTTAATTAACTTTTATTATTATTTGTAATTTTAAAAAATTCAAAATTATTATATTATATTATTTATTATTATTATTATTATATTTTTTTTTTTTTTTTTTTTTTTTAATTTATAATTTTTTAAAAATATATATTAATAATTTTTAAATTATTTTAATGTTACCTTTTTATTTTAATTTTTAAATTATTTATTTAATTTTTTTCAATTTGTTGTTGTTTTATTTTTAATTGATTTCGCCTCCTTAAAAAAGTATAGATATTTTATAATTTTCTCCTTAATTTTTTAAATGACAATTATTAAAAAAATATAATAATTAAAAAAATTATGTAATGTCACTTTTAGATTCACAAACAACTTTATGTTTTTTTGCAATGGTACCAATGGTTGAGGTTGTAATGTCATTTAATTGGTAACTTTAAGCCTAAAAATAAATAAAATAAAATAAAAGTTGAACAACTTTGAAAAACACTTTAAAAACAAATATTTAAAAAGGAAAAAACAAAAAATAAAAAGGTAGACAAATTTTAAGTGTTGAGTTTTAGGGTTTTTTGTAGCCATGATATTTGGTCTTTAACGTCATAGTTGACAAATGTTTGAATTTTAACCCTAAAAAGTGGTGTTGTTGCATCACCATTTTTACATTTCAATGTGTTCTTTCATGTCTTTCATAGTCATGATATATGGTATTTAATGCGATGATTGAAAAATGTTTGAATTTTAACCCTGGAGAAAAACAAAAATGGGGGGAGGTGGGGTGATGTTATATCACCACTTTTGCATTTCAACATGGTTTTTCATGTCTTTCATAATCATGATATTTGGTTTTTAATGTCATGGTTAAAAAAATGTTGGAAGAAAAAAGGGTGATGTTGCATCACCACTTTTCAAAATTGACACGAAAATCATGATTTGATGTGACTTCCACCAAAAAAATAACTCGATAAAGTTCTCATTAAGTTAGTAACATTGTTCTACCTGAGCAAGGAAGTCCAATTCCTCGAAGAAATAGTCAGCCCTTACCTTGGCTTCTAGGACCTTGATCTTGTGTTGCAAGTCCATGTTGCTCTTCTTTCCTCCCAAAGTAATAGGTAACTTAGGAAGGATCCCTAATAGTTGATTGGTTCCTCTATTAAAAGCTGACAGATTCTAAGTGACTAGGACAATCTAAGGAGAGCCTAAAGCTTGCCAAGCAATTGAGGACCAAATGTTAACAGATGTGCCCTTGTCAATGAATGTGCTAGGTATAGCCATATGGTAAGCGTGTACTGTAATCTAGAAAGACACATAATATGAAAGGCGATATTTTACAAGTCAACTCCAATCAAAAGAAGTGACCAAACTACTTGGAGGGGGAGTTGTAGGAATGTGAGAGCTACGCTCTTGCTCTATTGGAACAGGAGAAATGCTCTTAGCACCTTGGGAATAGGAGGATTTACCTCCAGTTCATTTGAGACTAAAGAAACCAGAAGCACTTGATTAGTATGTTGTTCACTCTCTACTGGAAAGGTAAGGTTAACCGAAGATAGAGCCAAGTATACTATTTTATCAACCAATGGTTGGTTGAGAATGGACTCATGAGACTCACTTTCAGAGAGAGCGGGATTGACCAAAGATGAATTTTGATCAATCACTGGATCAACTAGTGAAGGGTCAAGGGAAAGCTTCTGATACCCAGTTGGGAGACTAGGTTGAAACGCTGTAAGGTGTTCCAACTCTTTGGAAGCTTCATCCCTAAGAGGACAAAGGCGAATGGGATGATTACCTTCACACAACTTATAGGGAAATTTCATTTTCCCCTTTTCCCATGAGAATTACTATTACTAGTTGAAGGTTTGTCACCAGCATGATCGCCATAGGATGATAACAAAGGTTGACGTGAACCTGTAGACCACACTTCTAAGACCTTGAAAATAACACGACAATTCCGAAGAAGGTGGTCACCCTTACATAACATGAAAGGGAATTTTACTTTCTCGGGCTAGGTGGAAGATTTTTCTTCATTAGTTGCATCAGTAGCAATGACTTCTTGGTTGGCCCCTTACTTATTTTGCTTCTTCTTCTTCATCTTCTTCTTCTTCTTCTTAGCTTCCTGATTGCAAGAATCCAGACTTTCACCAAACAAAGAGGAAGAACGGGGTGAAGAAACAGGCGATGAAGGCAAGGGGTCAACTTTAGGATCAATACGAGGTTGATGTTGTTTAGGTGGAGGAGAACTTGGTTGAAAAGCAGTTTGGACACTCTTAACCACCAAGGTCGAAAATAACCAAACCGACAAACCAATGGTCAATCAAAGAAGGGACAATGTCGCCACATAGGGAGCACTAGTATTTCCGAAGGAAGGAAAATGACTAGGGTTCCCATCATAGGGGTTTCCTTGACTGGTAGACCTAGGAAATGTTGCCATTAGTATCAACCTAAGATTTACTAAGGAGTATTTTCATAGGAAGGATGTTGTTCCGCGGTTATTTAATTTTTAGAATTTGAAACAAAAACTTGGCCTTTTCATGTTTTAAGAGTCGAGAAAAGGATGAAAAGGTGACTCTAGTTGCTTTCGTAAGTTTAGCAAGCTTGAAAGGACAAGTGCTCGATGATCTTTTCAAATTTAAGGAGTCAGAAAAGATCGAAATGACAACTCATGATACTCTAGGCAAAAAGGATTACCAAGTAACCGTAAACTTCAATATACACCTCAGCGAATAAATTTACCAAGGAATTAAAGTACGTGCAGGCAATCTTCCCGGACATTGTGTTCGGTGTATCACGTTTACGGGGTGGTAGAATCGGCTTCCTATGGATAAATGTTTGCAACCTACAAGGGTCTCCATTTATATACTCGACAGTACGGGAGCACAAGTCCGTGCTAGCGCTGTCTAATGCAAGATCGAATGACAGCTGCTAAGTTTTATATACATTGGAACATGTCTCTAGCCTAAACCACTAAGTATGAACATTAATGTTTCAAATGCTCCTTAGATTAATTGATAGATTTCAGAGTTGATTTTGAAATTGTGTTTCGTTTTTAAGGCTTAACACAATGTCACCTAAATATCTAAGATGCAATTGTATGAGAAAAATAAAACTTTCGTTTCTATGAAAGCTAGACTAACCAAGGGAAGAAATTTCAATCAGTAATGCATAAAAAAAAATGCATCATGCAAAATGCCTTCTACTAACTTTCACTTTCATCTTCCAAACGCAATGCCAAAAGTAAAACATATTTTCACTTTTCACTAACCTAAATGCAACTTTTCGAAAGCAAAATGATTTTGACTTTATAAAGATGCACTTATATGAATTACACTATTCTTTTCGTTTTGAATGATTTGATGCACCTAATACAATTTTTATCTTTCAATCATCAAAAAATGTGATCTATTCATAATGATGAATATCAAAAAATAACTTCTCAATGCAACTAATCTAATGCGTTTTTAGGAAAAGTAAATTTCAAAATACAAGCTAAAATAGATGCAAAACGATGTTTTCAATGATTTCTACATAAAACAACATTCAATCAATCAACAAAAAAAACATCTCAATGACACCAACAAGAAGAAAACGATGACCAATTGACCACAAACCCTAGAACTTAGTCAGATTTCACTTCGAAGCCAATGAGACAAATTTTGCAAATTAATTAAGGCAATCAGTATAAAAACTGACAAATCCAAGCATACAGGATGGGGAAAGACCTTAGGGGCCAAGACACACAGGATTCTTAGGAATAAACCTCAAAAATTCTCACATTCAAGGATCATCGCTACTTTATATACCCAAATCCGTGATTGTCGCTATTTTGCATAGGTAAACCTGCGATGGCATCACTACTTTGTATAGCAAAAGTAGTGATGATTTCAGCGCGACCAAATAATGAAGATAAAATATTTCATCGTGACTATAAAGGGTAAAAACCGTGATGCCATCACGACTGTTAAGGCTAAACCCGCGATGCCATCGCGACTGTTAAGGCTAAACCCGCGATGCCATCACGACTATTAAGGCTAAACCCGCGATGGGCGAGGAATATGGGAAAAAACTAAAAAGTTTCCAAGAAACAATCCAGAGTTAGCACTATAAGTTAGTAATCAGTGATGGTATAAACCCAGACTGATGCAGACAAGTTGAAAAATCGAGGGTTAGTCAAACTAGTCAAAAGATCAGGGTGAAGGATTGGATGGAAAGGATCATAGGCTCCCCAGCGGAGTAGCCATTTTGTATACGAAACCAAAGATTCTGGGTTCGGTCCCTAGTGGAATCATCATTTTGTTGACAAGGTTAATCCTCTCTGCGGAGAGAGATGATCCCTCTAGCCCAATGAGTGGGTCTGGCAACTAAAATGACAATCAATTAGACATCTTCCTAGGTTACAATTGAAAAGAAGAACGAATGAGATGGCATATCTCGTTCTGATGTTATTCCGATTTCCTTTGTTGAGGACCCTGAACCACTTGTGTCACGAGCTTTTTCTTGCTTCTCTCAGTGTTTATGCACCTGCACAAGTGATCAAGACACAACAAATCATAAAACAAATAGAAAATCCATTAACAACCTAATTAACTGATCAAGGAACGTCAAGCTAAATGATACATGAACATATACATTTTGGGAAGATGAAGCAACAATTGTATTATTAAGAAATAAAGGGAAGCTTACAACCAAAGCCTTGAGGTTGAAAGGCTCTCCTTGAGTGGTAATCCAAGTCCAAGCCAAGAACTCTCCAAGCACTCATTCTCCAAGTCAAATGAATAGCCTCTATGCACAATTTTAGCATAAGGGTGCAAATAGACACAGACCAACCATTTGGGAATGGGAGAGGATGAATTTATAGGCTGGGAAAGGGAGTTAGGACCTCTCCAAAGATAGTATTAGGCCTTTATCTCAAGGAGGTAGCTCATAGGGATAAGACAAAGAGGTCAAGTTGGGAGAATTCAACTTCATCTAATCGAAACAACCTCCAACTCGTCGCTCTGGAAGCTTCTAGATCACGAAGATTTTCATCTTCTTTGGGAAAATTACCTCTTTGGGATCATCGTGGGTATGCAAGGGAACAAAGCGATTCCATCGTTGGTCAAGTACAATGCAACAAGTGGCCATCGTTTTTTTAAGCCTTATAAGAGCGATGATCCTCATTTTAGGGTTTTAAGAGCTATTTCTTCAGGGAAAGCTCAAGGCATTTTCCAATCAAAGTCTGAGGTGGGATATGAGTTGTATACACGGATGAGTATACTATAGAATGGTAATGTTTTAGGCACTTTGAGGTATGTCACAGGGAAGTGCAGGAGGTGTGACAAAATATTGTGTAACATATGCCCCCTAAAGCATGAAGGTAGAACGAGGAGTGATGGCTGAGATGCTTTACGATCTCTTGCAAGGACAAGGACACCCACTGTCAGGAGACCTACAAATCAAGGGCGCATATACATATACATATCTAAGATCAAGACATGAATCTATGGCATGGACGCAACCGTTTGGATGATGAATGCTATATGAAAAGATCCATGGTATGGATGCAGCTATCTAGATAATGATGATCATCATAAATATAAAGTCCCACGGTATGGTCACATCCATCTGTATAGTAGAAACATGTGTACAATCATGAACAACATATAACTCCACGTAACCTAAGTCATATTAGACAAGACCTAGGGTCTTGCGCTCCATCCCGACCCGATCAAAGTACGAATTCCAACATGCGAATGAACATGTTGAAGTCGAACATGTTAGAAAACCACCTGATTATTGGCCAATGATGTGGACCGTTAATCGGTACGAGAGAAACCACCAATAATGACAATGGCTCTCAAGGTACAACAATACAATCCATGAATGTGATAATGAAGTTGAAGTCGAACACTTGTGGAATCACCCGATTGAAAGTCAATGATGAAGATCTGTCGTCAGAAGTGAAGAACTTGCCATTAAAGCATGCAAGCTCTAAGGTACTGAAAGGGATTTTCTAAGTCATCTTCCTGGATAATGAGCTGAAGTTGGTAGGAAGCGAGCCATTGAAGGAGGGCAATGATGAATCCCCCATCATCGACACGAAGCAAGGAATAAAGTGGAATAATTTCCAAGACTCTAACAATGACTCAAACGGTGTATAGGTAAATAACTACATATTGGACTTCTCTTGAACATATTGATGACACAACTCCGGAGTGTGGCAAAATTAGACTCAACATAGGACCAAGGGTCATAATGACGTGGTGGAATAGTCAAATGAGAGGAAAAATGGATCACCCAAACCCAAAAGGATAAGTGATTAAGTGAGGATATCCCAAACCCGACATGAGAAATAGATGAGTGTCATGTTTAAGAGCAACATGATACCAATACAAAAGATGTTTCATCTTCATTTTTCCCTGCTATTTCCAGCGAATACCTTTTTGGTTTTACACAAGCTTGAAGAGGATACCATATGCTTGTCGTATAAATTCATTCTTCAAATGAATCCATCCTATTAAGTTTTACGAGCCCCAGGAAGGAGAAACTCGGGCTCATGATGGTGACAGGTCTTTCGTCGTTTAATTTTAATGAGTTCGACGTAATACAAACTCGGTGTCTTTTTTATGTTTAGAGAGTTTAAAAAAAGAAACAAAAGATAAAACTCTATCATGTACCTTTTCGTAATTTGTCTTTCAAACCCGAAAAGGTAGAAAAAATATTCGAGAGAACCTCTTGACTATGTCGACCAAGGTGTACCTTTTTCGTAAATAGTCAATCTTAGCCGGAAAAAGGGGTAAACTTATACTGAATAGATGTCAATTCATTTACTTTAACGAGTTTGAAATGACAAGTACTTGACAATATTTTAATATTTTGGAGTCTGAAAAGAGATGAAAGAGGATTCCACCTGGAGGAATGAATGGGATGAAAGGATAGCAACTGGTTCCAGTCATGATGGCACTGCTCAAAACATGCAATGGTCAAGAGGCTAGCTAATAAGACCACTTATCGCAGATGTCCCTCAGGCAAGGACAAAACAACCAAGTGAAAGCATATGATCGACCAAAGTGATGGTGACGATGGAATGAAAAAACCAAGGCTCATCTGGCGAAATAGGCTGATAAAAACGACAATCACAAGATTTAAAGTGGGAATGGTTTCATTTTTACACAAGCTTGAAACATCAGAAACTATGCTTGAGTATACTTGAAGATGGTTTCATTTTTCACAAGCTTGAAACATTAGAAAAACTATGTTTGGATTTGGTTTCATTTTTACACAAGCTTGAAATAAAGATAAATTATGCTTGAGATCAATTTGCATGCCCCCCAACAAAATAACTCAATTCGAGGTACATGTCCCCCAAGCTTCATTGCATTCACCTAAGTGTATGGAATGAAGGTTCATGTACAAGATCAAGTGAAAGATTCGACTGGGATTTTACGAGATCTAATCAAAGACTTGAATTGGAAAGGGATTTGTTTCATTTTTTAACAAGCTTGACACAGAAAAAGAACCATGCTTATGACACCTTATTTCATTATTTAATGCGATTTACACAAGTAAAGGAACTCTGCTCATGGAGACCTAATTCATTTTTTAACAAGGTTGACATAGTAAAGAACTATCCTCAGAGTCCTTGTTTCATTTTTTCACGATCTTGACACAAGACAAGGAACTCTCCTCCAAGGTCCTGATCACAAACCAAAAGATGCCATGGCTTCCAAGAGGTTTTCATTAGATGGGAGAACAATGTTTTGTAAGGGATACATGTCCAGGGATCCAAATGAAAAATCGATCTCCAATGCCCCCAGTACATGGTGTACTACATCACCTACTATATCATCAGTAGATGTAGGCATGTAAAAGGTGGCCATGTAATTAACCTGTGGCCGGGGTGATCTTGTTTGCACATAAGAACCATTTATGGATGATGGTTGATTGGGAGTTGTTTCAGAACCAATGAATGTAAGTTGATAAATGATCACAATGTTTCTTTCATGGGGGAAACAAGAGCTCCCATGACATAAACATAGTCACGTCCAAGGAGTAGATTAAAATCTAAAGGGCCTTGGACAACCATCACGTTTATATAGATAGTATTTCCTCCCAAAGTAATAGGCAACTTAGGAAGGATCCCTAACGATTGATGATTCCTCTGTTAAAACCTAACAGTTTCTGAGTAACGGGGAAAAGCTGAGCAAAACTTAATGCTTGCCAAGAAGTTGAGGACAGAATGCTAATATATGCACCCTTGTTGATGACTGTGTTAGGTACAACCATATGGTAAGCTTGTACTGTAATCTGGAAAGGCACATAAGACGGAAGAAGATATCCTGCCAGTCGAATCCAATCAAAATAAATGACCAAACTACTTGGAGGGGCTGTCATAGGAATGTGAGAGCTATGCTCTTACTCTATTGGAACATGAGAAATTCTCTCATACACTTCGGGAATAGGAGGATTTGCCTTCAGTTCATTCAAAACTGAAGAAACCAGAAGAACCTGAGTAGTATGAGGTTCACTCTCTACCATAAAGGTGCGGTTAACCAAAGATAGGCCAATTCTATCATTTTCTCAAACCAATGGTTGGTCGATAATGGACTCATGAGACTCACTTTTAGAGAGAGCGGGATTGATCAAAGATGAATTTTGATCAATCACTGGATCAACTAGTGAGGGGTCAAGGGAAAGATTTCAATACCCAGTGGGGAGACGAGGTTGAGAAGCTGTAAGGTGTTCCAACTATTTGGAAGCTTCATCCATAAGAGGACAAAGGTGAATGGGATGATTACCTTCACACAACTTACAAGGAAATTTCACTTTTCCCTTTTTCCCATGAGCTTTACTGTTACTAGTTAAAAGTTTGTCACTAGCATGATCGCCAGAGGCTAATGACAAACTCCGATGTGAACATGGAGACCACACTTCTAAAACCTTGGGAATACCAGGACAATTCCGAAGAAGGTGGTCACCCTTACATAACATGCAAGGGGATTTTACATTTTGGGGCTGGGTGGAAGATTTTTCTTCATTAGTTTCATTGGTAGAAATGGTTGCTTGGTTTCCCCCTTGCTTATTTTGCTTCTTCTTCTTCTTCTTAGCTTCCTGATTACTAGAATCCATACTTTCATTAGGTGAAGAGGAAGAACGGGGTGAATAAATAGGTGACTAAGGCAAGGGGTCAACTTTAGGATAAAGATGTTGTTCAGGTGGAGGAGAACTTAGTTGAAAAGCAGTTTGGACACTCAGAATCACCGAGGTCGAAAATAACCAAACCAACAGACCAATGGTCAATCTAGGAAGAGACAACGTTGCCATATAGGGAGCACCAATATTTCTGAAAGAAGGAAAAGGACTAGGATTCCCATCATAGGGGTTTCCTTCACTGGTAAACTCAAGAAATGTTTCCATTGGTATCAAGCTAAGATCTAGTAAGGAGTATTTCCACAAGAAGGATGTTGTTCTGCGGTTAATTAATTTTTTGAATTTGAAACAAAATCTTGGCCTTTTCATGTTTTAAGAGTCGATAAAAGGACAAAAAGGTGACTCTAATCGCTTTCGTAAGTTTATCGAGCTTGAAAGGACAAGTGCTCGATGATCTTTTCAAATTTAAGGAGTCAGAAAAGATCGAAATGACTGCTCAGGATAATCTAGGAAAAAAGGATTACCAAGTAATCGTTAACTTCAATATACACCTCAACAAATAAATTTACCAAGGACTTGACGTACGTGCAGGAAATCTCCTCGAATGTTGTGTTCGGTGTATCAAGTTTATAGGGTGGTAGACTCGCCTTCCTATGGATAAAGGTTTTCAACCTATGAGGGTCTCCCTTTATATTCTCAATGGTACAGGGAGCACAAGTCCATGCTAGTTCTGTATGATGCAAGAATGAACGACAACTTCTAATTTTTATAGATGCTGGAACACTTCTCTAGCCTAGGCCACTAAGTATGAACGTTAATGTTTCAAATTTTTCTTAGATTAATTGATAGATTTCAGAGTTAATCTTGAAATTATATTTTAGTTTTAAGGTTCAACATGATGTCACCTGAACATCTAAGATGAAACTATATGAGGAAAATAAAACTTTCATTTCTATGAAAGCTAGACTAACCAAGGGAAGAAATTTCAATCAATAATACATCAAACAAAATGCCTTCCTCTAACTTTCACTTTCATATTCCAAACACAATGGAAAAAGTAAAAAATATTTTCACTTTTCACTATCATAAATGCAACTTTTCAAAAGCAAAATGATTTTGACTTTACAAAGATGCACTTATATGAATTATGCTATTCTTTTCGTTTTGAACGATTTGATGCACCTAATACAGTTTTTAGCTTTCAATCATCGAAAAATGTGATCTATTCTTAATGATGAATCTCAAAAAATAACTTCTCGATGCAACTAATCTAATGCATTTTCACGAAAAGTAAATTTCGAAATACAAGCTAAAACAGATGCAAAACAATGTTTTCAATAATTTTTACTGAAAAAACACTCAATCAATTAGCAAAACAAACATCTCAATGACATCAACAAGCAAAAAACGATGACCAATTAACCAGAAACCTTAGAAGTTAGTCAGATTTCACTTCGAAGCCAATGAGACAAATTTTGCAAATTAATTAACGCAATCAATGAAAAGCCTGACAAATCCAAGCATACAGGATGGGAAAAGACCTTAGGGGCCAAGACACATTGGATTCTTAGGAAGAAACCTAAAAAATTCTCACATTCAAGGATCATCGCTACTTTATATACCCAAACCTGTGATTGTTGCTTTTTTGCATTGGCAGACCCGCGATGGCATCACTACTTTGTATATCAAAAGTAGTGATGATTTCAGCGCGACCAAATAATGAAGAAAAAAATTCATCGCGACTTTAAAGGTAAAAACTGTGATGCCATCGTGATTATTGAGGCTAAACCTGCGATGGGCGAGGAATATGGGAAAAAATAAAAATATTCCAAGAAGCAATCCAAAATTATCACTCTAAGGCAGTAATTTGTGATGGTATAAACCTATACTGATGCATACAAGCCAAAAAATCGACGGTTGGTCAAACTAGTCAAAAGATCAGGGTGAAGGATTAGATGGAAAGGATCATAGGCTCCCCAACGGAGTTGCCATTTTATCTACGAAACCAAATATTCTGGGTCAGTCCCCAACAGAGTCGCCATTTTGTTGATAAGGTTAATCCTCTCTACGGATAGAGACGATCCCTCTAGCCCAATGAGTGGGTCTAGCAATTGAAGTAACAATCAACTAGACATCTTCCTAGGTTACAATTGAAAAGAAGAACGAAGGAGATGGCCTACCTCTTTCTGATGCTATTCTTATTTCCTTTGTTGAGGACCTTGAACTGATTATGTCACGATCTTGTTCATGCTTTTCTTAGTGTTTATGCACTTGCACAAGTGATCAATACACAACAAATCATGCCAAAACAAATAGCAAATCCAATAACAACCTACTTAACTAATCAAGGAATGTCAAGCTAAATGATACATGAACATATACATTTTTGGAAGATGAACCAACAATTGTGTATTATTAGGAAATAAAGCGAAGCTTACAACCAAAGCCTTGATGTTGAAAGGCTCTCCTTGAGTGGTAATCCAAGTACAAGCCAAGAACTCTCCAACCACTCTTTCTCCAAGTCAAATGAATAGCCTCTAGGGACAATCTTAGCATAAGGGTGAAAATAGACATAGACCAACCATTTGGGAATGGGAGAGGATGAATTTATAGGCTGGGAAAGTGAGTTAGGACCTCTCCAAAGATAGGATTAGGCTCTCGTCTCAAGGAGGTAGCTCATAGGTATAAGACAAAGAGGTCAAGTTGGGAGAATTCGACCTCATCTAAACGAAACAACCTCCAGTTCGTCGCTCTGGGAGCTTCTAGATCACGAAGCTTCTCATCTTCTTTGGGAAAGTTACCTCTTTGGGATCATCGAGGGTATGCAAGGGAACATATCGATGCCATCACTGGCCAAGTATAGTGCAACAGGTGACCATCATTGTTTTAAGCCTTATAAGAGCGATGATCCTCATTTTAGGGTTTTAAGAGTTATTTCTTCATGGAAATCTCAGGAAATTTTTCAATCAAAGTCTTAGGAGGGATCTGAGTTGTATACATGGATGAGTATATTGTATAATGGTCATGTTTCGGGCATTTAAAGGTATGGTCAAAGGGAAGTGCAGGGGGTGTGACAAAATATTGTTTAACACAGCTCCAGAGGTAAGTATATGAAGCATATATGGATATATAAAATGGGAGGGACCAATTGGAACCTCTTAAGTTCGGATCCTTGGATAACCTTTATTTTAGTTCCTTGAAGGCATAATGGTATTTATTTGTCCATACAAAATTAATGTTTTTAGTAATTAAATAAAATAAAGGACAAATAATTTGAGTAAAATTTGCAATAAAGAGTCAATAATAACCTGTGTGCCTAAGGAAGATTCATACCCATTTTTGAGTTTATGGAGCTAGAAAGTTTAATATTACCTTTATCTTTGTTGGTTCCACTTTGATACCTTTAGAAGAAATATGATGGCCTAACACAACGACTTTATTTAACATCATCAAACATTTTTTATTGCTGAGGATTACTTGACATTCCTTATATATTTATAATACTTTCTCTAGATTAGAAATAGAAAATTGAAATGAATCATTGTAAGTTGTAAAATCATCCATATAATTTTTCACATATTCATTAATCAAGTTAAAAAAGATCTAGTTATAACTTGTTGGAAAGTTGCAAATCCCAAAAGGTAGAACACAAACACAGGAAAATGTTCCCCAAAGGACAAGTAAATGTGGTTTTTTATAGGTTCTTTGCAGCATATCAATCTAATTATACCCATTGAACCCATCAAGGAAAGAGAAATACTTCTTTCTTAATGTGTCTAGCACCTAGTCAATATATGGAAATGGAAAGTGGTCCTTATGATTGGATGTATTCAATTAGTTATAATGAATGAAAATTGTCCACTTGTCATTCTTCTTAGGCAAAATCCAAAAAGGGAGACCCGTCGATTGTTAGAAATAGGGTAAATAAATTTCACTAAAAGTAGTTTCCTAATTCCTCTTTGATTATGTCCTATAGAGTAGGATTTATTTGTCGATGAGTTTATAAAATGGGTCTAGAATCCTCCTTGATATAAATGTGATGAGTGCATAAATCAAGATGGATTCCCTTCATGTCAATGTAATCCTAGAAAAAAGCATCATTGTTCTTTTGTAAAACCTATAATCAATTGTTCCTTTTGATGTTTAATTAGTCCTTTATTAATTTTCAAAAACTTTTTGAGGTTAGTTTCCCTAGTTTTTGAAGTTGATTTGTGTTCTTATATGGAAGAGGATTCGTGCTCTAGGGTGATGCATCTATTATAGCAAGAGACGCTTGGACTTCAGGGTCTAATATGTGATTGAGTTTGGGTGAGTTGGATGAGGAGGACGAGGCAATAAAATCAATAATCTCTTCATCCTCAGTCTTATCCCTGAGAGTAATATATTGGTTCATGGTGACCCTTGATGAGCAACTAACTTCTCATCATTTTTCTCTCCATATTCCCATAATGGAATTTCTAGATCGATAATGTGCTTATATGGAGGATATAAGGTGAGTTGCAACAATGTTACCAACTTAACGAGAACTTTATTGAGTTCTCATTTTTTTTAGGTTGAATCAAATCATGATTTTCATGTTGAGTTTGAAAAGTGGTCACTGTAGCATAACCCTTTTTCCATTTCAAGATTAAAATTATAACATTTTTCAACCATGGAATTAAAAACCAAATATCACGATTACGAAAGACATGAAAAACCACGCCTAAATGCAAAAGTGATGATGTAGCATCACCTCTTTTTCTTTTCAGGATTGAAATTCAAACATTTTTCAATCATGGCATCAAAGAAAAAATATCATGACGATGAAAGACATGAAATAACACACTAAAATGCAAAAGTGGTGATGCACCATCACCCGCCCCCTCTCCCCCCTTTTTATGATTAAATTCAAACATTTTTCAACTGTCACATTAAAGCCCAAATATCATGATTATGAAAAACTTTAAAAATCAGTGTTTATAGTTTGTCTACCTTCCCCTCTCTCTCTCTTTTTTTAAGTGTTTTTCGAAGTTGTCTAACTTTTATTTTATTTTTTTGATTGACCTTGAGGCCTTGACCACTGATACAATTGAAAATAAAAACCTTAAAATTGACTATAAATCTAAAAGTTCATAACATTATTTTTTTAAATTGTGAATTGTTTATTATAATAATTATAAAATATATATAGAAGAGAGAGAGAGAGAGAGAGAGAGAGAGAGAGAGACAATTTATTTTCAACAATAAAAGTATGAGAAGAATCATTCAAATTGTATTTCATCTCATCCATTTTATGAGATTTTGTATCATGATTTTTTTTGTCAAAATCAGATTTTGGAAAATGTATGTAAACAAGAAGTATTGAAACCAACGATGATGATAGTCACCTAGAACTATAAGGAGAAACTAAAGAAAAACATGATGTTTTAAACACCTTGAATGACACTGAAGTTTTTAATGATGTTACACCTTTGGAATTGACAAACTCATAAATATTTAAGGGCCAAGACAACAGTTTCATTGAATCACAAGAAAGGTTAATTTCAAATGTTTTTAATGAACACGATGTGGCTATCATATTGTTCAAGAATGTACAAAGGTTTTTTCTGATGTGAATAACGAACAACTTATTGTCATGTTTTTTGAGAATGATGTTAACAATCAAGATATAAAACTAGAACAAGAAGTAGTTATGAATGGAGCTTTCCTTCCTCTTATTGCTCATCAAGAGGTGAGTTTGCATGCTTTTCAAGATTCTTTTGCTAGCCTATTTCGTGAGCCCCAGTATTGTAGCAATAATGCTACAACTCCTGGGGCTTCCTGTCTCTTAATTTTATCAACCCGGTAGTTCGTACAAACTTTGAAGCGGCGGTGCTATATGCACAAGTACTAGCTCTTGTCGCAGCTGTCACTTGGTCAGCTGGCACAAGTCCGCTAGGGCTCAAGCCAACTTCTATAGGCTCACAGAAGAAGCTTTATCAACGATGGACGAAAGCTAGCTCAAAGGAGACTAAGCTAATTGACGAAAATGAACTAAAAGTAAATCAAAGCATGTAACCCTAGGAAACCCTAATTTGACTAGTCTAATCTCCATAAAGCAATGAGGATGAGTAATACTTCTACCAATGCTGCTACTACATCTAACAAGTGGAAATGCATGGATCTAAACTACTGACATTATAAAAGACATGTTTTTATACTTTTTCATTAAGTAGGTGGAGTGATCGTTATCTGTTTACTTATTAGGGTTTGATTGTGCAGATTGGATGGAGAAGGAAAGAAAGCGTGGGACAGGTTGGGGAGGCTGGGTGAGGTCCCTATGGACCCTTGGCATTCATTCACAGAGGTTTTCCACGTTCAGAAGCTCAGCAACCGCGTGAAAGACCTCCTACAGGATGTCTGCAGGGGATTCTACAGGAAACTCAGGGTTTTCTACAGGATGTCTCTGAATTGTTACAGGATGGTCTACCGTGGAGGACTGAGGTGAGGGAAAGGTGATGGACGGGTAGGAAGGGATGTGAGAGATAGGGAGCGGGATGGTGATGGCTCAGGAATGGAAGGATGAGATGGGAACCAGGTGTAGGGAGTGTGTTGGAATGATGTATGTGAAAGGTCAAGGAATGGAGCTAAGTGAGAATTAGGAGATGTTTGGAACGGGCAGAATGCAGTGTAAGTCTAAGAAACGTGGTTGCATGCAAGGTCAAAACAGAAAGGATGGTAATGAAACGAGATGGAGGAGAGTGTAAATGAAGCAAATGACCAAAACTGTTTATCAAACCGGAAAGGCATCAACCTACGCTAAGTGTACCATGATTTTATTGAACAGAGATCCAAAA
>APFE031125685.1:172572-186642 GCA_000404065.3 Pinus taeda | reverse complement strand
CTGCCCTTGTGCTCATTGATTTGGTGGCCTTTGAACTCCGAGCTGATGGTGGGGAATTCGAGGTAAGGGCCCATAAATGAGGGGGGCATCTTCCTACAAATCCTCTAGCTTGTTCTCCCACGAATTTGGCTGCCAAGTGTTCATTAAGACCTTCAAATTTGTCTCCAAGTTGACCAACAAGGCTACACAAAGCACCCATTAGACTTGTTGGCATAATGAATAACCAAATTCACTCTATTAACATAAAAATAATCAAAAACATGCAATAAACAAATGAGAATGGTGGACTAAGCCAAATTAGGAAGTTGAATGAGCCCAAATAATTGTACATTTTTGGGGCTCATCACTATTAAGAACATTAGTGAGGACAAATTTTGTGATATTTGTAGGGTATGTATTCAGGTTTCAAAGTGAGTTGCCATTTTCTAATATTTTCTGTACACTCAAAGAAGGTGTGAGCAAAATTATAGTGAGTGGCCGTCTCCTTGCTTGACTGGAGTGAAAATTCTGTATCATCTAATTGAGAAGAAACATTCAATAGCTAAGAATAGATAAGGGTGTGAAATAAGCTTGTCTGGGCAATAATTTATTTTAAAAAGTTTTGAGTTCAGTTTCGTAAGCTTTTCATTTTGCAGCAATGTACAATGTGGATTTCAGTTTGGTTTCAGTTGCAAGTCAAGTTATAGGCTGTAGGGTAAAGCTTGGGAGTAGCCCAATGGATCAGGCACAGGGTCTACGTGTTTTTCACTGCCTCATGGAGAGACAGAGTCCCCATTGGAGCTAACTGTTAGCACCAAGTTTGTACTTTTCCTAAAGGTCCAAAGGTTATGATTATCTATTCATTGTGCAAGGGGTTATGTAATGGCCTATACTTTTTTATTTTTATTTTATTATTTTAATTTTATTTTATTTTTATTTATTTTAATTTTTTTATTTTTAAATATGGAAGGGTGACATAAAGCTTAGAAATATTTCAAAAGGGTTTTATTTAAGTTATATCTATGATTTCCCTAAGTTTTGCAACAAATCAGAGCCTATCGAATCCCTGAAGCTACCAATACCAAATTTTGAAAATATGAGTTTCCAAACTGATTTTCAAGTGCCCAAATCATTTTTCAAGAAGATTTACCCTTATTAAACCTTGATGTGACATTTGATAGAGTTTTAAAGCCTAAGAGAGAGATTTTAAATTAAACCCTAAAATGACACTTTCCAACATTTTACTTGTTTTAGTCACTATGTTCAAACACAAATTTCAAACAGGTGGTGATGAATTTCAAAAACCAAAAGAAGGTTTTGTTGTGAATGAGATGATTTACAAAATCCACTTTAAGATTTTACCCAGACATCATGATTTGGAAATTACATAGGAATCTTTGAGGCCTATTTTCTCATATTCTGTAATTATGTTATTGTCCCTTTTTAGCCATTATTCTCAAATGCGCTGTCCGAACATATGGAGATGAATTTGTAAAAACCAAAAGAGATTTTTGTTGGCAACATACCAATTTAAAGAAGCATCTCTTAGTTTTTACTCAACTAGCATGGTTTGAAGGATATGAAAGAATATTTGCAGCCTATTTTTTAGGGTTTAAATATTTAATTATTTCCTATTTTAGTCATCCACTTTGGGCGTGGTTTTTGAGAATATGAAGATGAATTTTCCAAATATGAAAGAGGTTTTTGTGGGGAACGAGCTGATTAAAAAAACCTCTTTCAGTTTTTATAAAACTATCATGGTTTGGGAGATCCGAATCCCCCTTTGAAGCCTATTTTTTTTTAGAAATTTGCCAAATTTTTAGAAATTATGTTTTCTATAAAAATGCCAAGTCAACAGCTGAAGGCCACCTCATCAAATTCGACTTGAGAATCAAACTAAAGATGGGCGAATAGGTTTTTTCAGATCCATTTGTTTTGGATATTGGTGGTTCACGAAATTAATACTTTTCCAAATATATTGTGGATCTCAGATTTATGTATTTTTCCTATATAATGAATGAAAAAGAAAGAAGGGTTGGATGTTGAAACAAAGTATTATTTTGTTGTGTGTGATCAAATTATTCATTTTTCAAGTGCTAGTAGGACTAGGAATTATGTTAATGATACAAAGATTCCTGTGATGGTATGCTCACTCAATTTATTTCTGTGATAGTTTCCTTTTTATGTGATATCATTTATCTTCTCGTGTTTAAATGAGATTATGTGACAAAATTAATTAGTTTAATGCTCTGGTTTGTATGGTTTAGACATCTACACTATTCCTCCTAAATCATGCCGGATTCATGTTTCATTCTTTGTTATAGTGGATTGTTTTCTCCTTATACTACCATTCAGATGATGTTTGATATGTCTACAGTTTCCCATCTACCCTGTCTTTGTCCATCTTGATTCATACAGTCAATATCTTGGTAATTGCATCTAAAAACCTGATTTGTTGACTCAATTTCCCAATAGATCACTTGCTTCATCCCAACTGCCACACTCAATATCCAAAAATCCTAGTGAAGGTCTATCAATTGTGTGAAGACACAACCATTTGCTAAGCCTAGTGATTAGGGTGTTAGAGAGAGCCCTCTATGGATTGAAGGGGCTAGCCTTCAATTCGCAAGATTGGTTTGAGAATGTTACCTTACGGAGTTTTTTGTTACAACCAAGAAACTTTTTGAGTGATAAGATGTTGAAAGGATTACTTAAAAATTTTCTTTTTATAAATATGTATTTTTAAATTATTGAAATTGTCATGGTTTAAAGATAACCTCCCAAAATTTTCCCTGTATAAATAAGTATTGACGAGATTAAGTTACTAGTTATTTGAATGAAATTTATGCTTATTTATAATTTATGCTTGCCTTTGTTTAACTTTATTTTAAAAGTTATATAAATTGATAGTTTTGATTAAGATAAATTATATTGGGCCAAGTAATCTATATGAAAAATTAATAAATGTTCAAATGTCTAGTGAAGGGATAGATGAATTTATGGTTTAATGATAAAGTGCAAAATTGAAACATGTTATTCCTTGTTTAAATTTATATAGTTTGATATTTTAGATTAAGATAAATTGTATTGAGTCAAGTAATTTATTTGTTTCATTTTGAAATTAGAGGAATTGACAATTAGATCAGGCTCATATTTGTGTGACATGGGGTCGATTTTGACTGGTACCACTATAACCACTAGGTGCCCATGTTTAAGGCTATTGTGGGACTGACTAAGTTGAGGTTTGAACTGTTGACCTTTACACGAAGAGTGCTTTAAAAGAAGACCTTGTCACCTACTAAGCTACACCTGAAGGGTTGTTGGGCCAACTAAATTATATAAAAATAAATGTTTCAAATTCCTAGTGAAGGGGTACATGGGATACATGAATTTATGGTGTAATAATAAAGTGGAGAATTAATGGAACAGGTCATTCCCTTTTGTTTAAATTTTTCTTTTTCCCTAGAGAAGATGTCATTGTATTTCTTGAAATAATAAAATGTACATGTTGCTCCCCATTTGATGGTAATGATAGATCTAGATACTTGGCTTTTGAAGATACGTTACGAAAATCATCATGCTCCAAAAAGTATTTTTGATGTTAAAAAAGTTTATAGCTTGGTTACTTTATTCCAACTTGTAGAAAACTTCTATGTATCACTTCTTTCTTTTCCTTTTAAACTTGTTTGAAAAAATAGAGTTATCATAGGTGTATGAACAATATGGTATTATTCCTCTATTATAAAGAGAAAATTGCCCAATGTCCTCAGAAAAGGAGGCATTTTCTTGTCAAAATGGGACTTAAGGAGTCCTTAAGGAAATCGCATCGGAGAAAAGAAAAGGAGCAAACAGTAGGCCAAAGGACGCAGCGGTATGCGATTGCTATTATCGCATCGCAATATCGCATCGCACATAACCCAAGGGGAAGGACTCGTAGCATTGCAAAGGGTCGTTACATGTGACATACGCTAATATGCGACAGTGCTGACATGCAATTGTGATAGTGCGATCGACGATCGATGAATCCTCGATGCAAGAGCCAATGCACATGCGACTTGCGATATGCGATCGGCGATTGGATCACAACACAAAGGAGCCATGCCAATGCGATATGCGATAAAGCGCAGACTTGAAAGGGATTATAGATACGACTTGATATTATTTGAGTTCTGATGTAAGTCATTTCACTCATGTTTTCCCGTGTAAATCCGAATACCTCTGTGTATTGGAAGTATGGTCATTTCGAGATTTCGTCTGAAGAAAGGCCGTTGATTCCTTTGTAACTGTCCCTGTTCTAAAATCATTGTGCGACGCTGTAAGTGGGCATTTTGAAACAATGATGCGTTTGTAACAGGAATACGTTATGTAACGCGTAGAGCCACATAGCCAGAGAGCCAGAGGGCCAGACGCAGAGCCACAAAGCTAGTAAGCCAGAGGGCTAGTCGAAGAGACAGGAAGTAGAAGAAGCCACAAAGCTGCAAAGGAATGATTGCACAGAGAGGAATGGAAATGGAAGCTGCAGAGCTGGGAGGATGCCTCACAAAAGATAAAGAGCCACGTGAAAGCAAGGGCTGAGGGATTTTGATAATCCGCAGAGTTTAATAGAGATCTCCAAGGTCAAGAGCCAACAATTTGAAGAGCAAGAGGCTGACAAAATTGTAGTGGCCGGAGTACTGGACCGAAAGCAGAGCCCGAGAGCTCGCGCTGTAACATCCCATAGCTGCAAAGCTGATAGAGGCATAGAGCCACCAGAGGTTGGGGGTAAATTTCCCAGGGATGATTCCACAGGATGAGGAAGGGATAGAGAGCCCGAGAACTTGAGAACCAAGAGCCAAAAAGCTCGAGAGCTTTAGAGCCAGAGAGCCGAGTAGAAGCAGAAGCCACCAGAGGTTGGAGGTAGAGTTGTAGTTCCAGAGAAAGCCAAAGAAGCCACTAGAGTTTGGGGGTGATGGCAAAGGGGTGATTCCTCAGAGAGCTAGGCACAGTAGATTTGTAGAGCCAGAGATCTTGAGAGCAACAGAGTCGCAAAGCCAGAGAGCCGTAGAGTCGAGGATTTGCAGAGAGCCACCAGAGGTTGGGAGGACAGTGAAAGAGCCATCAGAGGTTGGAGGCAGAGCTGCAGAGCCAGGGAGCTCAAAACAGACTTCTAAGAGCCATGAGGCTGTAATGAAGTTTCATAGAACAACAAAGAGATCAAATGATCAAGCTATTGCTGATGTCCTATTTGTGCTGAAGACATAAGAAGGAGTTCCATAGATAGTTGACAGAATTCTGAGGGAGTTGGTGCAAACTAGAGCTCAAGATAACTCAGAGCACTAATTTAAGGAGTCTAGTCTAGAGAAGCCTAGATCTATCTGCAGAGTAAGGACAACCAGGGGTAAGATGGTATTCTAAGCCCATAGGTACAGTCGTAAACCTATAGAGTTGAGTGTGGAACTTGTAAAATAATTTAAGCCATAATCCCGAAGAGCCTAGTTGAGTTGGCTAGAGCTCACGGAGATGCAGCCCAAGAGGTTTGGATGAACTCCTAATTATATTGTTGTTATGTGTGTTGGTTATTATTTGCATTATTTGATGTTATATGCTTTTATATCAGTTTAAGAAAATCAACCGAAAGCACTTAATAGTTAAAGGTAAACACAAGCATACACCTACTTCAAGTTCTTTTAATTCCGCATTTGTTAATATAAGCCTAGATCTTGACAACATATAAGCTTTGGAGTGGGATAGGTTCTTGGAAGCTGACAAAAAGCCTTTAGTGCCCCATTTCAGATTAGGTGGCATCAGAGTTGGTTATATCAAAGCATCAGGTTGATTAACCCCACCTTCAAAGAAGGTTATATCAGAGCTAAGTTGTACCAGAGCAGGTTGTATCATGAAGCAGGTTGTATCATGATGCAAGTAGTATCAGATCAGAATGCTTGATTGACAGAGCAATCCATATGCTTGGTTGACTTGAAAGGTGTTTGATTGTTTGTAAATTGACTATTGTTTGAGTTTGCAAAGGTGAAGGGAAAGCTATTGATATCTAAGTCTAGGAGAGGACAAGAAGGAAGAAGGGCTGAAGGCATTCTCCTTATCCCAAAGGACCCCAAGGAAATCATTGAAGCATAAGAGGTTTGTTTCAAAAGTATGTTTGTCTTTTGATTTATTTCATTTCTTTGCTAATGAGATGCAAGTTGCAGAATGGACAAAGTTGAGTAGGCACTTTATTGCTACAAACATTATGTTCATTTCAGCTTCGAAAGTACAGTGTACTTAAGCGAAAGTTGAAGGATGAAACATTATATTTCATTTCAGCTTCGAAAGTACAGTGTGCTTAAGCGAAAGTTGAAGGATGAAATGCATGCATGAGAATGATGTGCATGAACACAGGGATGCTGATGATTTCCTTGTATTTGAACATGTATGTGTGATTAACTTGAAGGGTTGATTCCTTTGTTTTTAAACATGCATGTAATACCGGGCTTGTTATCTAGTCCATCATTTGTAAATGCAGATGCAAAGACATGGAGGTATTCACCAGATGTGAAATTTGATTCTTTTGTTGAAGCAGAAGTTTAGGCCATCCAGTTGTTGTCTGTAATTCTGTTATTGTTAACATTTGTTGTTGACAATATGTCAAACAGATACAAATGAAAATTTCTGTGAAGAATATGTAACTTCACATTTGTTTGAGCCACCTTGGATCAATGATCAAGGAAGAGAAGTTCAAAATACCTTTTGTAACCTTCTCAGCAGGAGTTCTGCATGAAGTCAAGGAGGAAGATAGTTCTTAACTGGAGGATTAGCACATCCAGGAAGGAAGTGTTTAAAGGTTTTGGTTTAGAGGCACTAGCTATGCAAGGCAAGTGTATGAAGGCTGAAAGAAGAGGGTGCTGTTACTCTCATCTACTGCGTAGATCAGTATATCAGTCTTTTGGGGTCCAAATGATTCCTAGTGGGGAGGCATGATCAAAAAATGATCCTCAAGGATTTTCTAAATGCTCAAAAATGAAAGTCAAAGGATGCTCTTGAAAATAGTCTCAATGTGAATCTAATGCAATTTGAATGGAACAAAATGGACTCCGGATGAAGGAGTTATTGTAAAAAGAAAATTTCCCAATGTCCTTAGAAAAGGAGGCATTTTATTATCAAAATGCGACTTAAAGAGTCCTTAAGGAAATCACATCGGAGAAAAGAAAAGGAGCGGACAGTAGGCTGAAGGACGCAGCGGTATGCGATTGCGATTATCACATTGCAATATTGCATCGCACATAAGCTAAGGGGAAGGACCCGTAGCATTGCAAAGGGCTGTTACATGTGACATATGCCGATGCGATGGCGCTGATATGCGACAACGCTGACATGCAATTGCGATAGCATGATTGATGATCGGAAAATCCCCGATACAAGGGCCAATGCACATGCGACTTGCAATATGGAATCGACGATCAGATCGCAACACAAAGGAGCCATTCCAATGCGATATGAGATAAAGCGTGGACCCGAAAGGTATTATATATGCGACTTGATATTATTTGAGTTCTGATGTAAGTCGTTTCGCTCATGTTTTTTTGTGTAAATCCGAATACCTCTGTGTATTGGAAGTATGGTCGTTTCGGGATTTTGTCCGAAGAAAGGCCACCGATTCCTTTGTAACTGTCCTTGTTCTAAAATCATTGTGCCACACTGTAAGTGGGCATTATGAAACAATGATGTGTTTGTAACAGGAATACGTTATGTAATGCGTAGAGCCACAGAGCCAGAGGGCCAGATGCAGAGCCACAGATCTAGTCAGTCAAAGCACCAGTCGAAGAGACAGGGAGTAGAAGAAGCTGCAGAGTCGCAGAGGAATGATTTCACAGAGAGGAACGGACATGGAAGCGCAGAGCCAGGAGGATTCCTCACAAAATCCAGAGAGCCACACGAAAGCAAGGGCCGAGGGATTTTGATAATTCGCAGAGTTTAATAGAGAACTCCAAGGCCGAGAGCCAACAATGCAGAGAGAAAGAGGCTGACAAAAATGTAGCAGCTAGAGTGCTGGAACGAAAGCGGAGCCCGATAGCTCACGCTATAAAATCTCATAGCCGCAGAGCTGATAGAGGCATAGAGCAACCAGAGGTTGGGGCGAATTGCTTAGGGATGATTCCATAGGATGAAGAAGGGACAGAGAGCACGAGAACTTGAGCACCAAGAGCTAGAAAGCCTGAGAGCTTCAGAGCTAGAGAGCCGAGTAGAAGCAGAAGCCACCAGAGGTTGGAGGTAGAGCTGTAGTTCTAGAGAAAGCCAGAGAAGCCACCAAAGGTTGGGGGCGATGGTAAAGGGGTGATTCCTTAGACAGCTAGGCACAACAGAGTTGCAGAGCCATAGAGCTTGAGAGAAATAGATGTTGGACACAGATTGTCATTGATGTCAATATGGCAATATTCAAGGAAGGAGATGAGAGGAGCTAACAGAGCATGAAGCACCACCATTGGAGCCATAGAGTAAGCAGACAGAGCTAGATGAGCCAAGAGGAGCACACAAGAGGAGCCAAGTGGAGCACACAGAGTGCTGTAACACTATCCATGGCATAAACATGCATATGGCGGCAAAGACCTGTATATGCATTTAACGCAAACAGAGCTATCGGAGGCGAAAGACTTAGACTCATATGCAAATATATTGACGGAGTGAAAAAGGCAGAGTTTATATTGAATGACCAAAATACATTATCGGAGGATAAAACCCATATACATAGGCTTTAACACTATCAGCAGGCACATATTAAAAAGTTGGAGAAAAGTTGCTAAAACACCAATTTCTTTGTTGTTGAAACACTAGTTTCAGCGTTGCTAAAACACCAATTTCGGCGTTGCTGAAACACCTCCTTGACGAAATTATATTTCGGCGTTGCTAAAATACCTCCGTGATGAAATTATATTTCGGCGTTGCTGAAACACCTCCGTGACGAAATTATATTTCAGCGTTGCTGAAACACCTCCGTGACGACATTATATTTTCGGCACATCGTAAACATGAGGAAGCTAAAGCGAATGGAGGAGGGATGTCAGAAGGTCGAGCGAGTGTTGAGGAAGCCGAAGCTCAAGCGAGCGAGGAGGAAGCCAAAGAGCCATTGAGTAAGTGGAAACGAACAAAGGCATGACAATGTATAAAACAGTAAAAACAGGTTGCTGTTGCTGCGGTTGCTATTGCTGCTGTTGCTGTTGCTGCGGTTGCTATTGCTGCTGTTGCTGTTGCTGCGGTTGTTGTTGCTGCGGTTGCTGTTGTTGCTATTGCTGTTGCTGCTGTTGCTATTGCGGCTGTTGCAGCTGTTGTTGTTGGAGCCTTTTTTTTGGTGTGGCGAAGAACCAGAATATGATGTAGTAGAAGCAACAGAGGTGGTTAAGCATTGTATGAAGTTGCTGGTGAACATTGGTGAAGGCTGTTGCAGCTGCTGAAAGTTGCTAAAATATGCTGGAGGAAATAGAGGCCATGTGAGGGTCCAACAGAACAGAAAGAGGGTGCAGCAGAACAGAGAGCAGGATGAAGGACCAACAAAATGGTAGGCAGTCAAAGGGGAGAATCAACCAGCAGAGAAACAGTCATGCTGAAGCATTCACTGTGATAATGAGAACATAAGATTGAACAAAAAGTTGTTCTTTATACAGAGTTTAGTGCAACTAACAGTAGACTGACTAAAGTTGTGTGAAGACATCATCAGTGAGAAAAAAAAAAAAAAAAAACTATTGGAGACTATGTGTAGGCAGTGTGCAGAGTTGTAAAGACTCATTCTTAAGAAGACTGGTTGCCATTGATACTGTAGCTTGGAGACTACAGTGAAGCTGTAAATAGACAGAACTCAGCAGAGAAGAGTTCTGAGAGCAAAATATTACTATCAAACAGTGCCTTGACAAGATAGGATTGGAGTCCTTGGGGGCTGGTGCCTCAAAATCAAGATAGGATTGGAGTCCTTGGGGCTGGTGCCTCAAAAGCAAGAAGGATTGGAGGCCTTGGGCTGGTGCCTCAGAAGTAAGTAGGATTGGAGTCCTTGGGGTTGAAGCCTCAAAAGTAGGAAGGATTGAAGTTCTTGAGAGTTTGTGCTCCTAAGTCCAAAATTGGTGTCTTGGCGAAATAGAGTTGGTGCTCTGGAGGTTGGAGCCTCACCAAAGTCCAAGTTGGAGCTTGGCAACTGATTGCAACCATCTATATATTGTATCTATTTTACTGCTCAGTTTATATTAATAAAAGCATTTATTCTTTCTGTTCATTTTGTGTTCTGAATATATATGTTTTAATTGGTAAAACAATAGTGGCAAAAATAAATACTGATCCACCCCCCCCTCAATATTTCCAACAATTGGTATCAGAGCAAGCTTCTTCATACTAGCCTAACAACTTGAAGAAGGATCCGCAACCATGATGAGAAATCACGAGGCATCAGGAAGACCTCCTTTGTTCAATGGCACTAACTTTGGTTTCTGGAAGAAAAGAATGACCTACTACTTAATGTCCCTTGGACTTGAAATCTGGCATTTTTGTCAAAATGAATACCAAACGACTTCCACTCTTCGAACAGACCAAGACGAGAGGAAGGCCTACATCATAAATGCAAAGGCCATGAAATCCATCACTAGTGGAATCATTGATTCCGAGTTTACAAAAATCATGCACTGTACCTCTGCCAAAGAAATGTGGGAGAAGCTAGTTAGGTTGTATAATGGAGACTCAAAAGTCAAAAAGGCAAAGATTCAAACTCATAGAAGACAATTTGAAAGTTTGAGGATGGAATATGAAGAAGATATAATAGCATACCTCCTCCGAGTAGCTGAAGTGGTAAATTCCCTGAAAGGATTGGACGAAAAAGTTGAAGAAAGAACCATTGTTCAAAAGGTATTAAGGTCCCTTCCAGACAAATTTGACTCCAAAATAAGTGCTATAGAAGAAGCAAAGGATCTAGATATGCTCAAAATGGATGAACTCCATGGAATTCTCACTGCCTATGAAATGAGGAAAGGTGGCCCAAGCTCCAAAGATGCAACATTCAAGGCCTCAAAGTCAAAGAAGGGGAAAGAAAGGAATGCCTGTAGTGATGAGTCAGACGTGGAATCAGAATTGGCTCAATTTGTACGAAGGCTGAAGAGAGGATCTAAGCTTAAAGGCAAGTATCATTTTATCTGTTTTAAATGTGGTAAAATAGGTCATTATGCAGCAAAATGTCCTCATAAACATGACAGTGATGATGAAGGAAATTCTAAAAGAATGGCACACAAAATAAAAGGATTCAATAATAAAAACTTCCCCTCCAAGCAAGATGAGTCTGATGAGGACGAGTTCATGGTTATCAAAAAGAAATCAGATGAGGAAAGTGATCATGATGGAAGCCAAAAAGCATTATTCATGGCACTCGTAGATGATGATGACTCAGGGTTGGAAGGAAATGTAGATGAACTGTTAATAAGTGCCATTGAAGAAAATGAGAAACTACTGAACAAAATCATTTCCCTCAAAGTGAAAAACGAGGAAATAAGAAGGAGAGAAGATCTATTGGAAACAAAGCTTAAAGAAAAAGAAGAGACTTGTGAAGAACGTGAGGCCGAAATAGTGTCTCTGAGAAAGAAGTTGGAGCAAATAAAAAAGGGCTGTAAAATCTCTCAAATACTTGAGACTATTATGAAAAATCAAAAACCTCAACATGACAAGTTTGGAATGGGTTTCAAAGGAGAATCTTCAAGCACTAAGAATAGTGCGAAAAGCTATGCTGATGCACTTTTCTGCAATCCAAAAGAAGAAAAGGTATGGTATCAAAAGTGCATCCCAGATCCCAAGGATGAGGAGAGAATTACTCCAAAGAAGAATGTGGAGTCGAATCATGGACACTACAACAAATACAAACCTGTACTCCACCAAGGGTCCATCGCAAATCCAAAGAAAGAAGGAGGAGTAATTCCCAGGAAGGAAATCGACTCAAACCGTGTTTGCTTCAACAAGTACAAAACCATCTTTCTTGGACACTGCTTTCACTGTAAAAACTTCGGTCATCAAGCCAGACATTGTATGGCTCGCAGAAGTGAAAAGACAAAGCCAAATGATTGAATAATCAACTCATATGCCCCCAAAAGGCAGGGACAAATCAAAACTTTCAATTCATTTGATCCCTTGACTAAATTTGATCTAATTTTCTCTTTCTGCTACAATAATGGACACTATGAATAGGACTGCCCACTCAAAGGAAGAGAGACGAGTAGCAAGAACTCCAGCATGGACAAATGTGGCCTGGCTCTATATGCTCAAAATAATGAAAACCAGTGGTTTGTAGATAGCGGGTGCTCCAGACACATGGCAGGAGACAAAAGGAAGTTTGTCTCACTGAGAAAAAAGGAAGGGAATGTGTCCTTTGCAAGTGGATCAGGAAGAATTGCAAGAAAAGGAACAATTACTCTAATCAATGGAAAAGGAAAAGCTCAAGATGCTCTGCTAGTTGACGGACTCAAACACAACCTCCTGAGTGTCAACCAAATCTGTGATCAAGGACATAAGGTTGTTTTCAACACAAAAGACTATGAAATAAGGAACTCTACCTTAGGGAAACTTGTGGCAAAAGGGGTGAGAACACCAGACAACATTTACATACTAAACAAGATTCAAGAAAATAAATGCTACTTGAGTCAGATAGATGAGAGTTGGCTGTGGCACAAGCGACTTGGACATACAAGATTCGAAAATTTGAGCAATATCAACAATATCAAAGCTGTACGAGACATCCCAAGGCTGTCCAAACTAAATCAAGCAGTGTGTGGTCCATGTCAACATGGAAAGCAGACCAGAACCAACCATAAGACAAAGGAGCTCTATACTTCGAAGCCCTTGGAGATCATTCATGCTGATGTGTGTGGGCCAACTAGAAATCAAGCACTCCAAGGAGAAAGGTACTTTGTATTATTTGTTGATGATTATACTAGAATGATGTGGATATATTTCATAAAATATAAATCTGAAACTTTTGAGTGTTTTAAGAATCTAAAAGCCCTTGTATAAAATGAAAAAGATTCAAAATTAAGTGCCTTAGAACAAACAGAGGAAGAGAGTTCACATCAAATGAGTTTAGTGAGTTCTGTAATATTCATGGAATTAAAAGGGAATTCTCAACTGCCAGAACACCTCAGCAAAATGGGGTAGTTGAAAGAAGAAACTGAACAGTCCAAGAAATGACAAGAACTATGCTATTAACAACAGACTTACAGCCTCGATTCTGGAGAGAAGCAGTAGGGACAACTATCTATACACTGAATCGAAATCAATTAAGACCAAAGTGTGAAAAAACTCCTTATGAGCTATGGAAAGGAAGACCTGCTTCGGTGAAGTACTTCAAGATATTTGGAAGCAAGTTCTTCATAAAAATAAATGATGGCTCACCTGGAAAGTTTGATTCTCGGGTTGATGAAGGGATATTTCTTGGATACTCTACAAGGAGCAAGGCTTACAAGTGCTACAATTACTGACTGAAGAAAATAGTGGAAAGCATTGATGTAAAGGTTGATGAAGATATTCCAGAAAGGGAAATTGAAGAACATGAAGATGACTCTCTCATTGAAGAAGAAGAACCTAAAGAAGAAGAAATAAATGAGGAAGAAGAAGAAAAAGAGGAAAGAGAACCACCTAATACCCCTTCAAAGATGAAGTATGTCCAAAGACATCATCCAGAAGAGTAGATCATTGGAGATAAAGATGAAGGTGTGCAGACCGAAGAAGGATAACAATCACACCCAAGAGAAAAGTCATTTCCCTCCTATCTATGATAGAACCAGAAACATTTGTAGAAGCAAGTAAGGATCCTCATTGGGTAAAATCCATGCAAGAAGAAATGTCCCAAATTAAGAAGAACAAGACATGGGAGCTGGTATCTCGTCCAAAGGACAAAAACATAATAGGAATCAAATGGGTGTTCAAAAATAAAATGAATGAGGAAGGACAAGTTATCAGGAACAAGGCAAGACTTGTTTGCAAAGGCTATTCACAAATTGAAGGAATTGACTTTGAAGAGACATTTGCACCAGTGGCCCGTATGGAAGCTATCAGGATGTTCTTAGCATTTTCTTGCTCAAAAGGATTCAAAATCTATCAAATGGA
>APFE031125685.1:133565-172311 GCA_000404065.3 Pinus taeda | reverse complement strand
TATCTAAAAGACATGCTCAAAAAATATGGAATGGAGGACTGTGCACCCATGAGCACACCTATGACCACAAACTGCAAACTGAGCAAAGATGATGACTTCCCTCTAGTAGATGAAACTCATTACAGGTCAATGATTGGAGCCCTTCTATACTTAACAGCTACATGACCAGACATAATGCAAGCAGTAGGAATGGTGGGAAGATTTCAATCTACTCCCAAACAATCCCATTTATTAGCTGTAAAAAGAATTCTCAGATATCTGAAGGGAACTTCTGATTTCAGTCTTTAGTACCCAAAGAACTCAACACTGACAGTAACTGCATACACCGACGCTGATTGGGCCGGAAGTATAGATGATCAGAAAAGTACTAGTGGAAATGAATTCTTCCTTGGAGACTGTTTGGTATCCTGGCTCAACGAAAAACAGTCATCCGTATCATTATCCACAGCCGAAGCCAAGTATATTGCTGCAGTAGACTGTTGTTCTCAGATACTATGGATGAAGGAAGCTCTAAAAGATCTTGACATATGTACAGATCAACCAATTACTATCTATTATGACAACACAAGTGCTATCAGTGTCAACAAAAATCCAGTGATGCACTCAAGAACCAAACATATACCGATCAAGTATCATTTCCTCTGAGAGCAAGTAGCTGAACAAAACATCGTCCTGGAATATATCAGTACAAAGGAGCAGATAGTTGATATTTTCACAAAAACTCTTCCTCAAGAAGCATTTGAACATTTGCGTCAAAAGATGGGGGTTATTTCTTTATCATCACTCAAGTTCATTCATAAAGATGTAACAGGACATGGGGAGCAGTTTGACAGGGGGAGTCTGTATGCATTCCTTTGCCATTGATGTCAAAGGGGGAGAGAGTAGAAGAATATTGCCATCAATAACAAAGGGGGAGATTGTTGGACATAGATTGTCATTGATGTCAATAAGGCAATATTCAAGGAAGGAGACGAGAGGAGCTAACAGAGCATGAAGCACCACCATCGAAGCCATAGAGTAAGCAGACAGAGCTAGAGGAGCCAAGAGGAGCACACAAGAGGAGCCAAGTGGAGCACACAGAGTGCTGTAACACTATCCACAACATAAATATGCATATGGTGGCAAAGACCTGTATATGCATTTAACGCAAACAGAGCTATCGGAGGCGAAAGACTTAAACTCATATGCAAATACACTGACGGAATGAAAAAGTCAGAGTTTATATTGAATGAGTAGAATACATTATCGGAGGAGAAAACCAATATACATATGCTTTAATACTATCGTCGGGCACATATTAAAAAGTTGGAGAAAAGTTGCTAAAACACCAATTTCTCCGTTACTGAAACACCAGTTTCGGCGTTGTTGAAAAATCAATTTCAGCGTTGCTGAAACACCTCCATGACGAAATTATATTTCGGCGTTGCTGAAACACCTCCGTGACGAAATTATATTTTGGCGTTGCTGAAACACCTCCGTGACGAAATTATATTTCGACGTTGCTGAAACACCTCCATGGCGACATTATATTTTCAGCGCATCGTAAACATGAGGAAGCTAAAGCGAATGGAGGAGGGAAGTCAGAAGGTCGAGCGAGTGTTGAGGAAGCCGAAGCTCAAGTGGGCGAGGAGGAAGCCAAAGAGCCATTGAGTAAGCGGAAACGAATGGACAAAGGCATGAGAATGTATAAAATAGTGAAAACAGGTTGCTGTTGCTGTTGTTGCTGTTGCTGCTATTGCTGTTGTTGTGGTTGTTGTTGTTGCTGCTGCCGTTGCTGCTGTTGCTGTTGCTGCGGTTGCTGTTGCTACTGTTGCTGTTGCTGTTGCGACTGTTGTTATTGGAGCCTTTTTTTTGGTGTGGCAAAGAACCAAAATATGAGGTAGCAGAAGCAGCAGAGGTGGTTAAGCATTATATGAAGTTGCTGGTGAACATTGGTGAAGGCTGCTGCAGCTGCTGAAAGTTGCTAAAATACACTGGAGGAAATAGAGGCCGTGTGAGGGTCCAACATAATAGAAAGAGGGTGCAACAGAACAAAAAGAGGGATGAAGGACCAATAGAATGGTAGGCAGTCAAAGGGGAGAATCAACCAGCAGAGAAACAGTCATGTTGAAGCATTCACTGTGATAATGAGAACATAAGCTTGAATAGAAAGTTGTTCTTTATACAGAGTTTAGTGCAGCTAACAATAGATTGACTAAATTTGTGTGAAGACATTATCAGTGAGAAAAAAAAAAAAAACTATTGGAGACTATGTGTGGGCAGTGTGCAGAGTTGTAAAGACTCATTCTCAAGAAGACTGGTTGTCATTGATACTGTAGCCTGGAGACTACAGTGAAGCTGTAAATAGACAGAACTCAGCAGAGAAGAGTTTTGAGAGCAAAAGATTACTATCAAATAGTGCCTTGACAAGATAGGATTGGAGTCCTTGGGGGCTGGTGCCTCAAAAGCAAGATAGGATTGGAGTCCTTGGGGCTAGTGCCTCAAAAGCAAGAAGGATTGGAGTCCTTGGGCTGGTGCCTCAGAAGTAAGTAGGATTGGAGTCCTTGGGGTTGAAGCCTCAAAAGTAGGAAGGATTGAAGTCCTTGAGAGTTTGTGCTCCTAATTCCAAGATTGGTGTCTTGGCGAAATAGAGTTGGTGCTCTGGAGGTTGGAGCCTCACCAAAGTCCAAGTTGGAGCTTGGCAACTGATTGCAACCATCTATATATTGTATCTATTTTACTGCTCAGTTTATATTAATAAAAGCATTTATTCTTGCTGTTCATTTTGTGTTCTAAATATATATGTTTTAACTGGTAAAACAATAATGGGAAAAAGAAATACTGATTCACCCCCCCTCTCAGTATTTCCAACAACAAAGTTGCAAAGCCAGAGACCCATAGAGCTGAGGATTCGCAGAGAGCCACTAGAGGTTTGGAGGACAACGAAAGAGCCACCAGAGGTTGGAGGTAGAGTTGCAAAGATAGGGAGCTCAAAACAGACTTCTAAGAGCCATGAGGCTGTAATGAAGTTTCAGAGAACAAAAAAGAGATCAAATGATCAAGCTATTGCTAATGTCCAATGTGTGTTGAAGACAAAAGAAGGAGTTTTAGAGACAGTTAACATAATTCTGAGGGAGTTGGTGCAACCTAGAGCTCAAGATAGCTCAGAGCACTAATTGAAGGAGTCTAGTCCAGAGAAACCTAGATCTGTCTGTAGAGTAAGGACAACCAGGGGTAAGATGGTATTCTAAGCCTATAGGTACAGCTGTAAACCTATGGAGTTGAGTATGGAACTTGTAAAAGAATTTAAGCCATAATCCCAAAGAGCCTAGTTGAGTTAACTAGATCTCACGGAGATGTAGCCCAAGAGGTTTGTGTGAACTGCTAATTATATTTCTGTTATGTGTGTTGGTTATTATTTGCATTATTTGCTGTTATATGTTTTTATATCAGTTTAAGAAAATCAACTTAAAGTACTTAACAGTTAAAGGCAAACACAAGCATACACCTACTTCATGTTCTTTTAATTCCGCATTTGTCAATATAAGCCTAGATCTTCGGAACATATAAGCTTTGGAGTGGGAGAGGTTCTTGGAAGCTGACAAGAAGCCTTTAGTGCCTCATTTCAGATCAGGTGGTATTAGAACTAGTTATATCAGAGCATCAGGTTGATTAACCCCACCTTCAAAGAAGGTTATGTCAGAGCTAAGTTATAACAGAGCAGGTTGTATCATGAAGCAGGTTGTATCATGATGCAAGTGGTATCAGATCAGAATGCTTGATTGACAGAGCAATCCATATGCTTGGTTGACTTGAAAGGTGTTTGATTGTTTGTAAATCGACTATTGTTTGAGTTTGCAAAGGTGAAGGGAAAGCTACTGATAGCTAAGTCCAGGAGAGGACAAGAACGAAGAAGGGTTGAAGGCATTCTCCTTATCTCGAAGGACCCCAAGGAAATCATTGAAGCTTAAGAGGTTTGTTGCAAAAGGATGCCTGTCTTTTGATTTATTGTATTTCTTTGCTAATGAGATGAAAGTTACAGGATGGAAAAAGTTGAGTAGGCAGACTCACTTTATTGCTACAAACATTATGTTCATTTCAGCGTCAAAAGTACAGTGTACTTAAGCAAAAGTTGAAGGATGAAACATCATATTTCATTTCAGCTTCGAAAGTACAATGTGCTTAAGTGAAAGTTGAGGGATGAAATGCATGCATGAGAATGATGTGCATGAACACAGGGATGCTGATGATTTCCTTGTATTTGAACATGTATGTGTGATTAACTTGAAGGGTTGATTGCTTTGTTTTTAAACATACATGTAATATTGGGCTTGTTATCTAGTCCATCATTTGTAAATGTAGATGCAAATACATGGAGGTGTTCACAAGATGTGAAATTTGTTTCTTTTGTTGAAGCAGAAGTTTAGGCCATCCAGTTGTTGTCTGTAATTTTGTTATTGCTAACAATTGTTGTTGACAATATGTCAAATAGATACAAATGAAAATTTTTGCGAAGAAGATGTAACTTCACATTTGTTTGAGCCACGGTGGATCAATGATCAAGGAAGAGAAGTTCAAACTACCTTCTATAACCTTCTCAGTAGGATTTCTGCATGAAGTCAAGGAGGAAGACAGTTCTTAACCGGAGGACCAACACATCCAAGAAGGAAGTGTTTAAAGGTTTTCATTTAGAGGCACTAGCTATGTAAGGCAAGTGTATGAAGGATGAAAGAAGAGGGTGCTGTTACTCTCAACTACTTTGCAGATCAGTATAACAGTCTTTTGGGGTCCAAATGATTCTTAGTGTGGAGGCGTGATCAGAAAATGATCCTCAAGGACTTTCTAAATGCTCAAAAATGAAAGTCAAAGGATGATCCTGAAAATAGTCTCATTGCATAGATCTCTTCATTCTAAATCTAATGCAATTTGAATGGATCAAAACGGACTCCGGATGACAGAGTTATTGTAAAAATAAAATTGCCCAATGTCCTTAGAAAAGGAGGCATTTTATTGTCAAAATGTGACTTAAGGAGTCCTTAAGGAAATCACATCAGATAAAAAAAAGGAGTGGATAGTAGGCTGAAGGGCGCAGCGGTATGCAATTGCAATTATCGCATCGCACATAACCCATGGGGAAGGACCCATAGTATTGCAAAGGGTTGTTACATGCGACATACGCCGATATGCGATAGCGTTGACATGTGATTGCGATAGCATGATCGGTGATTGACGATCTGTCATCGGCGAATCCCCGATAAAAGGTCCAATGCACATGCGACTTGCGATATGAAATCAACGATTGGATCACAACACAAAGGAGCCATGCCAATGCGATATGAGATAAAGAGCGGACCCGAAAGGGATTATAGATGCACCTTGATATTATTTGAGTTCCGATGTAAGTCATTTTGCTCATGTTTTCCTGTGTAATTCCAAATACCTCTGTGTATTTGAAGTATGGTTGTTTTGGGATTTCGTCTGAAGAAAGGGCATCGATTCCTTTGTAATTGATCCTATTCTAAAATCATTGTGCCACGCTGTAAGTGGGAATTTTGAAACAATGATGCGTTTGTAATAGGAATACGTTATGTAATGCACAGAGCCACAGAGCTAGAGGGCCAGACGCAGAGCCATAGAGCCAGTAAGCCAGAGGACCAGTCGAAGAGATAGGGAGCAAAAGAAGCTACAAAGCTGTAGAGGAATGATTGCACAGAGAGGAACGGACATGGAAGCCGCAGAGCCGGGAGGATGCCTCACAAAAGCTAGAGAGCCATGCCAAAGCAAGGGCCGAGGGATTTTGATAATCCACAGAGTTTAATAGAGAACTCTAAGCCTGAGAACCAACAGTGTGGAGAGCAAGAGGCTGACAAAAATGTAGTGGCCAAATTGCTAGACCAAAAGCGGATCCCGATAGCTCACGCTATAACATCCCATAGCTGCAGAGCTGATAGAGGCATAGAGCCACCAGAGGTTGGGGGCGAATTGTCCAGGGATGATTCCACAGGATGAGGAAGGGATAAAGAGCCCAAGAACTTGAGCACTGAGAGCCAGAGAGCCAAGTAGAAGCACAAGCCACCATAGGTTGGAGGTAGAGTAGTAGTTCTAGAGAAAGCTAGAGAAGCCACCAGAGGTTGGGGGTGATGGTAAAGGGGTGATTTCTTAGAGAGCTGGGTGCAACAGAGTTGCAGAGCTAGAGAGTTTGAGAGAAACAGAGATGCAAAGCTAGAGAGCCGTAGAGCTGAGGATTTGTAGAGAGCCACTAGAGGTTTGGAGGACAACGAAAGAGCTACCAGAGGTTGGAGGTAGAGCACAGAGCCGGGGAGCTAAAAACAAACTTCTAAGAGCCATGAAGCTATAATGAAGTTTCAGAGAACAACAAAGAGATCAAATGATCAAGCTATTGCTAATGTCCGATGTGTTTTGAAGATAGAAGAAGGAGTTCCAGAGACAGTTAACATAATTCTAAGGGAGTTGGTGCAAGCTAGAGCTCAAGATAGCTCAGAGCAGTAATTGAAGGAGTCTAGTCCAGAGAAGCCTAGATCTATCTGTAGAGTAAGGATAGCCAGGGGTAAGATAGTATTCTAAGCCCATAGGTATAGTTGTAAACCTATGGAGTGGAGTGTGGAACTTGTAAAAGAATTTAAACCATAATCCTAAAGAGCTCAGTTGAGTTGACTAGAGCTCACGAAGACGTAGCCTAAGAGGTTTGGGTGAAATCCTAATTATATTGCTGTTATGTGTGTTGGTTATTATTTGAATTATTTTATGCTATATGTTTTTATATCAGTTTAATAAAATCAATTTAAAGCACTTAACAGTTAAAGGCAAACACAAGCATACACCTACTTCAAGTTCTTTTAATTCCGCGTTTGTCAATATAAGCCTATATCTTGGGAACATATAAGCTTTGGAATGGGAGAGGTTCTTGGAAGTTGAAAAGAAGCATTTAATGCCCCATTTCATATCAGGATTAAAGGACAAAAGACATGTCTTGTATCAATCTATCCTCATAAAATTCTTGTATGAGGAAAGATCAAATCTAGAGTGAAAACACTTCCTTTGGGAGCTCATATGATTTGATGGTATTTTCCTTGTAAATATGTAAAAAGGAAGTCCCTTGAATTGATGAGATGCATTCCCTAATTTTTGAGAGTATTGATTGTAAATCAATGTGTTGCACCATCACCATTTTTTATGAGCTTGAAAAAAAAGTGTCCATATAAAAAAAAAATTCTTCCTTAGAACCAAAACTATGGGAGCATCTCAAAAAAAAATGTGAGAATAAGAAATATAGAGGATGGCTCCAACATAACATTGAGGAGGATGTCGTTGACTTGTGCCATCAAAAGAATTCCAAGGGAGTCCCAAAGTTTAAGGAGGGAAGAATGGGGATTCTAGTTTTTGCCTATTTTGGCTTAGTCCTATATTCCTTGGAAATATTTTCTACTAACCCATAAACCAACTCAATAGGTGCTCATTTCCCCAAAAAAATCAATAAGTTTCTTTCCCACCACATGAAGTAAACAAAGAAGAGAGGAATTGCCTTATCACCGAGTAGGGAGGCATCTTCAACACATGATCGAAGGCATGTTCCTAGTCTTGAACCATTCTATCTAGCTGAAATATAAAAATTAGATTTCAAAGATGAACAAACTTGAATAGAGAAAGAGCATGTAATAAACAAATGTGAATGCATTTTAGAATCACTCTAACATAGAGCACACCATCTCAGACCTATCATTCCCCCTTTGTTAAGTTATCCCAAGTTAGGAACTTTTTAGAAATCACCTACCACATTAGAATCTTTGCCATACAAGTGCATGTACTTTCCATAGTTGTTCCCACCATCAAACATGATAGTTCCCAAATCGAGCTCTAGCTAGGTTTTGTAGCCCAATTTCACTGTGAAATCTCCATTTTCTAGGTTTTTTTGACTAGCTCAATGGATCCTTAAAATCTGGACCCAATCAAATGAAAGAACAGACTAGATTATCTATGTGGGAGTCCCATTCATTTTTCAAGTTTGTTCTCAAGCCCTATTTGATTTTTCGACAACCACCTTGATCTGCTAAGGGAAACAAGGTCTAGAGATTTAACATCTCATTGATAGTAATATCCTTTAGAGTGTAATTCTGCAATTAAAATAGGAGAAAGTTGATATGAATCTCTTGCACCAACCCAGGGGTCCTCGCCAATCCACATTTTTTCCATTTCCTATATGCCATGTATTCCATGGACAATGAGGGAAAAAGATTCCACAAAGGCCTTCCAAACCAAGGGCCCATTTTTATAAGTTTTATTGGGCATTAAAAACCAATTTATTGTTGGACAATCACCTAGATATTTAGATTGAATTATTGGGCCTCATGGTGTATTAATGAAAGCTAGTCTCCATATTTTTTTTATTTCTATAGTTTTATTGAACTAAAAAATGTTTTTAAGCCCTTAGCCCCAAACACTTTGGTTAGGAAATTCAACACCATTTTACCAATGGAATACATTTAGAATTTTTGTTACTTGACAATAAGAATTTAAAACAAGTTTTCTTGATTTTGTTGAGAATACCCTTAGGCACTTTTGCTATTGCTGTCCACAAAATTGGAATGCTTTGCAAAACTTCGTTGATCAATGCCAGTTTTCCAACCTTGGACAACAACCTATTAGTCAACAAGTTTATTCTGAATTTAATTTTTTTGTATCACCATAACCAATCTTCAAAATGATATTCAAAAAGAAACCCTAGATATTTGAGACCATCCTAAATATTTTTGAAAGGATATTGGAGAGTTGAATCCAATTACACACCTATATTTTTACTTGGAAAGGGAACATGTGCATAAGGTTCATTTAAATTTTCTTTCCATCCATGTGACAAGGCGATAAAGATCCAATATTATTTTTAATACAAAAGGTTTCTAAGAAGTGATTTTACCAAATAGAAGCACACCATCCACAAACACCATGAGCATCAAGATCTTTGTGGGAGTTACTTGGACCCCCCTAATGAAACCTCCAATCTTTGCATCTAATATCAATTTTATTCATCCCTTCTGTCACTGTCAAAGAGAAAAGTGGAGATAGAGGACATCCTTTTCTGAAAGCTTACAAGGAATGGAAGAAAGGAGATGGGGGGATGTTGATCAAAACAACACAATAAATAGTTGTAATGCATTCCATGATCCAATTTACTATCTGTGGCTTTATTCCCATTTGAACTAAATCTAAGCGGATAAAAACCCACCATACCTTATCAAATGCTTTTGAGAGATCCAACTTAAGTATTACAGAGGGCACAAAGTGTTGTTTTATCATATGCATGCCTTCTTATGCCAATATGACTACGTCATATATTTGTCTTTGGAATAAGAAATCAAATTTATCCTCTAAGATGAAATCACTAAACATTGGTTTAAATTTTTTGGCGATTAACTTCGAGATTAGGTTATAAATTACATTACAACAAGCAATGGGACGAAAGCCCTCAAAGCTTGAGGTGTCTTGCTTCTTGGGGATGAGGACCAAATGGGTTGTATTGAAAGTTTTGAGCATCATGTTAGGATTATGAGATTTCATTACAATCCTACACAAGTCATCCTTGATAAGTAGAATTCAACTGTTAGGCTATCGAACCCTTGAATTTTACCCTTATGCATCGAAAATAAGGTAGAGTGGATTTATTTAGTAATTTCATTGGGAATATCTTCATCCATTTTGTATGAATTTTTTTTGTGGAAGAGCTCTAGAACTTCCAATATTTCTTGTATTGGACATCCAAGGGGCTTTTAGAATATAGAGAGAAGTAATATTTTCCAACCTCTACTTTATTGACAAAGGAAAAGACCCATCCATCCTCTCTTCTTCAAATATCCCAAATAGTATTTTGGTTCCTTTGATAGCTTTCAAATTTTTAGAAAAACTTAGTATTGTTGTTACCTTTGAAGATCTAAAGGGCCCTACTTTTGAAGTGCCATGGGGTCTCTTGTTTTTTCAAAATATCTCTCCTTTGCACCAAGAGGCTGGAAATGGAAGGCTCATTTGATTTTGAGAGAGGCATTGTACCTTTTATTACTACAAAATCCCTTAATATTTCCTCAATTTCTAGTAATAGTTCCTAAGACGTGATTTTGTACTAACAAGCCCAAGGAAAAGATATTGCTTTGATTTGGTTTAGATTATTTACAAATTGTTTTGTTCCATAGTCATTAGATGAAGGATTAAAATGAATCCAAGAAGAATATCAAGTTTATGATAATCTTCCTCAACTCTCTATGTCTGAAAAAATATGAAAGGGGATGAAGACTAACACTTAGGAGGAACCATTTTCATAATATCAAGGAGATGGTGTGAAATTCCTCCCACATAAAGCCATAATTAAGCAATCGATGGACCATCCAACAACTATTCAGATACAAAAAAAATCCAATATTTTAGCTACAAAAGAATTGTGATTTTTACCATTCCTCCAAGTGAACAAGAGCTTGGGAGGAAACAAATCCTGTTGGAAACACCGAGGGGGTGGGGGGAGGGGAAGTGAATCAACGTGTAGTCAAGTTACCAATTTTTAACCATAAACAAATCAAAACATCAACCAAACACATAATATTTATAACTTAGAGTAAATAACTTTCAACATTTTTTAAAAGCACAATCAAGTTTATCAACTCCAACTACAACTTTCATAGGCACAAACCCACATGAGACACCAATCCCCAATTGAGCACCAACTCGGTAAATTTATGGGCACCAAACCACATGAGACACCAATCTCCTAGCCAAGCACCAACTTAGAAAAATTCATGGGCATCAACCCATAGGAGACTTCAATCCCCAACTGAGCACCAACTCAACTCCAAGTTGTACGCTGGGCTTGTCGTCAATTACTTTTTGATTCTCAAATATTTAGGAAATGGTAATCAACCATGCAATCATCAAGTTTTCTACTTCAAGCTTGATCATAACCACTATACTTGCCTTGTCTTTAGCTATTCCTTAGCTCTTGGAAACTCTTTGTCAGAGGTTTGAGCACTAATGCACTCTCCAAAAATCTCAACCTTTGCACAAGAATCAATACACTTCTAATATCAATTTAGGGCTTCCATCAAAACACTTCTGATATCAATTTAGGGCTTCCATCAAAACACTTCTTTATCCCTTTACATAGGTCCATATCGCAGGTTAGGAATGCATTTTGTCTCACCATACTATTGAGGGTATCTTCCTTCGTTCTACTATACACAAGCAATAACACTCTTTACAGACATAAATATACTTTGAGCAAACCCCCTGTCACATAGAGATGTCCTCCAAGCCTGCAACCTAGATAAACATGCTTGGCCTCCTTCAACACCAATAAGGGTATAGTATAAAAAAAGAGAATAAATAGAGATTTTATCGTGGAAATCCTCTATTGCTTCACTGTTCCTTAGCAGTTCTCCTTAGTCAGTTCACATCTCCTTAACTATTCTAATGTGCGCCCATTCCAACCTATTGTTGTTTCATCTCAATTCGTGGCCATTCTAGACTTCAATTCATTCGAACTATGGTTATTTTAGGCTTTGGTTTTTCTAACTTGCAATCATTCCAACTCCACCACAAACATGTCCAAACCCTACCACAGAGTCCTCTGAATTTTTGTTTGGTTTACAACTCTTGCATCGTCTTAGACCAAATCTTCTCAATTTTAGGCTTATCATATTAATTTCAACCATAACATAGATCTAGCCTCACTCGACTAACATATATAGTGATCCACCTATGCATATGAAATGACAAGACCTTCATATGGTGCTTAAAATAACATATAAATTGTACTCCATGCTTACTCATTCCAAAGGACCAACATAACCTATGCTTGTTCCACATATGACATCTCGATGGCCTTTGCAGTTGATTTTGCCAAAGTGATGACCTATTTTCCTCAATATCATCATATGTTTGAAGTAATTTGTTTCTCTATAAGATTTCACAACTCTCGTTCACATTGGACTTACCATCAGGAAATTTCGATCTTTGCAAAAAGTGATCGACATTGGAACTTGAATCAACTAGCTGGTATTGATAGTGATGACCTCCATTCCTTTCAACGCTAAAATATTGACTGGAAGAAATCATATTCATATATTTTTTGTTATCGCCTGTTGACTCTATATCAGTTCCCTGTGATCCTTCAGAATTCACATTCACATTGGCCTGGTTATGACCGAGAAATTCATATTGAGATATCTATTATTATCACCCGCTGACCCTATATCAGTTCCCCGTGATCCTTCAAAATTTACATTCACATTGACTCCTTTCTTAGCCAACTTGGCTTGAAATCAATAACAACTTCTCAACCATTTGATTTTTACCATGTTTGGCTTTGACCATAATTGGCCCTTGCTTTGAGATCAATGACAACATATCAACAATCTCCCCCTTTATCATTGATGGCAACACACATGTAATAGCTTCCCTTGTGATAATGCTCCTCCTTTCATTATGCTTCTTGATCTCCCCCACCTTTGACATTAATGGCAAATGAAATGCTTCCCTTGACACTATGTCTCCCTTTGACTGCATCTTTACAATACTTCTTGAAATGTGCTTCCCCTGTATTTATTATCTCCTTTTGTTGTGCATGATAAAGAAGCCACAAATAATGTTGTACAAGATAACCACTCTTTGTTTTAGAGGCCTTGATGATCAACCCCATGCTACACCTACCTCTTAAAAATAACTTTGAATCCATCAATTTTAGTCAAAAATGCAACTTCCAAGCTTGATTTTTTAGCGAAATTTGACGAGATTTCCACCATGTCATATTCAAACTCCTTTTGATAGATTCTTTTTCATATCGTAATTTCTCAATCTGGTTGTTTAGAAAATCAAGTATAGTGTCTGTGACATGGTTTGGGGAATAACTTGCATCTATAACCATTCTTAGGAATCCATAAGATTCTTTCACTCTACTTGCATTGTTGTAGACTTCTATAAGGGTACTATAAGTTAAAACATCTAGAGTAAGACCACTCTCAGCCATTCTTCTGAAAAGGTTGTCTACATCATCTAATGGGCCTCATTTTATTGTTGTGTTAATTAAAGTATTATAAGTTATAATTTTTGGGTATCCACTCAACGCTGAGGAACTAGTAATAATAGGGAAGAAAGTAGTGATATATATTTTCCTCAGTATCCTATGGTGATGATGTTTCATAATGGATTTAATCCCCTTATGATCCCTTTAGATGAAAAATTCCAGTTCTTGGCTAATGCACGCCAAGGAACAATGTTAGATGCGTTTGGAGTTTTGTAATTCTATTAAGTGGTAAATATGACATGATTTACACCACTAGTAGCCCAAACCAGGTGAAAGGAGGAAGTGATATTATAGTTATCACAAAAGGGCTATGAAGTAAATTCCATGAGAGAAAACATGTCTCTAGCACAAGGCAAGGAATTGTTCGTCAATGTACCTAAAAATGACTACAGGGATATGCGTGAGCTCTTGTAGAGACAATGGAACCTCCTTATAATCTCATAACAAATTGGACACCTAATGATAGAATACTCCTCTATCTCCAACTCATTCTAGTGAATGAAGCTTGCAGATCTGTGCCAACTTTGGAATATGGTAATCAATCTCAACTCTCACTTGGCATGAGCACACCTGAAGTGTTGGGAATGTAACTAGTTTCGGTCTTCATAATTGTTGTTGTACTCATTTAAATATGTATATCTTATGTAACAAACAAAATAAGAAAGAGAATTTATTATTCTAAAGCTTTGGTTTCATGCTTCTTATTGATGGTATTCTAGGTAAAATCATGTCCTTCATGCTTCTAGAGTTTGTCAAGTCACAGTATTTATCGTCATGAGTCAAGAGAGTCAACAACAAGTTTATAAGACCCTTCCGGGCAAGATGTAGCTTGTAAAATAATTTATTTTGAGTCTAGAAGGTCTTGGAAACCTCCAGTGTACAAGTTGACCCTGACAAATTCAAGTCGTCCTAAAGGAGGGAATTTGACCCCTTGAAAAGGTTATATAAACAAGCAGATTCAACCAATTTTGGTACTCACCCACTCACAAGTTCTATCTCATAAGAACAAATTCGATCTGAAGCTAGGAATAGCAAGAAAGGAAGAGTGAAGGTCTAGAATTCAAGAAGAATCCACGAAGAAGGAAGAAAAATATGTTTTAGGTTCTATCTCTCTCACACGTACGAAATCTAGGGTTTTTGCAGCTTCAAGGAAGGCCAAAATTGCAGGTCCGAGTTGCACGAGATTGAATTGTAGTGTCAAGTTTCTTGAAGAATAAAATACTTTGTTTTGACCTCTTTGACTTTGGGAAGATCTGTTTTACTCAAAGGAGGATTTATTGAAGAATTGTCTCAGGGTTTCTGTAGTAGCTACAAGGCCCAAGTTGTAGGTCGAAGGTGCAGGGTCAAAGCTAGGGATCAAAGTTGCAACTAGAAGCTGGTTGATGCAAGATTGAGCCTTGTTGATCTAATCCAATTGGAAAGGTTTCTTGAAGGTTTGAATTGGTACTTGGTCAAGGGTTTGGGTCTTTGTTGTCTCATTTGAAACAGATTTTATAAGAAGAGAATAATTTTTTTTGGGTTTTCCCCTTGGAGGGGTTTTTCCCTGGCTTGGAACCTAACTTCTATGTCCTATATATTTACTATTTTTCTCTTGATAATTATTTGATGAAGAAGAACTAATAAATACAACACAAGAAGATAAATAAAGTTCACAAGCAATTATTAAGGTTAAGGAAAATCAAAATTAATAGCTGCCATATTGCATTTTCCAAAATGAAGCTGGCCAAAGAAAAGAAGTTTGCGACTACTATCTATGTTTGGAATTTATAACCTTCTTTTACACTAACTGCTTAGCTGAAGACTTCTACAAGATCACCGCCTTCTAAACACTTGCATCTGATATGCCAATATTTATAAATGGCCCACAGATCATCTTTCCCATCCTACCAGTTGGATTGTCTTCTACTTGAACTTATCTTCATAATTATGTAGCGGCTTCAATGTTGCTATTATATATGTATTTGCATTCATTCTTATCTATGTAATTACGCTTTAAGCAGAAAATGCATATGGAAGCACTCAATCGAACCTATACTCAGTGAGTGCATGAATCTATTGTTGATGTAGGAAGAAGTCTACTCCGTCGGTGCATGAATGAATCTCTTTTCAATGCATTCAGCGCTAGGAAGTGCTGCTAGTCCATGTGTTTTGATAGCGATCATTTTGAAAAGCGGTCACAGTTTGTCGCCGAGTGGAAGGACAAGTTGATGTACCGATAAATACTTCAGTGATCTTCACAAGATTTTTTCTTTCTTCTGTAATTCTTTGAACCTTCTCACAACCCAATTATCTTTTGCCTTGGAGCACTCAATTTTGAAGATGATTTAACAATTTGTGCATTGAGCATGCAAGACCAAGTCATGTTCTTCTAACTTTGGCTCTTCTTGTTTTCGTCTCCAAACTTTGGTGGATTTTTCTCTGTGCTTAGTAGGAATATTTTATTTTTTGGCTTGCTTGGGAGAGCATATCATGATTCTTCTACAATCACATGCTATGTGTCCAATATTGTGAAATTTATAAAATTCTATAATATACATGAACAATGGAGAAAATGAATCATAAATTTTGTTGTAGGCAATAGGTACTTTGGTTTTATAACTTTCAAAACGATTTCTAGAAGACCGATAAGGGCTTATTTTTCCCAACAATTTCCTTATGCTTCAACCCTCCACACAAGTCTTTATCACAGGTTTGAATGCACTTTGTCTTGCTATACTACTGATGTTAGCTTCCTCGGTTCTATTGCACATAATCAATAACACTCTTTACAATCATAAATATACTTTTAGCAAACCCATTGTCAAATAGAGATTTCCTCTAGGCCTACAACCTAGATAAATAGGCTTGGCCTCCTTCAACACCAATAAGGGTGTAGTATACCAAAAAGAAAAAAAAAATAGATTTTACCTTGGAAATCCTCTCTTGTTCACTGTTACTTAGTAGTTACCCATAGTGAGTTCACAACTCATTACTTGCCCCAATGTACGACCATTCCAACATATTTCCATTTCATCTCAACCTACAAGCATTTTAGACTTCAATTCATCCGATCTATGGTTATTTCAAGCTGGGGTAGTCCAAATTGCGATCATTCCAACTCCACAAAAAACTTGTCCAAAATTTACTACAAACTCCTACTAATTGTTGTTTGGTTCACAACCCTTACATTGTCTCAGATCATCTCTGTTCTAGTTTAGGCTTACAATATTACTTTCAAACATAACAAAAATCTAGCCTCACTTGACCAACATATATAGCGCTCCAGCTATGCATATGAAATGACATGACCTTCATATGGTGCTTAAGTCAACATATAAAGTGTCTTCCATGCTTACTCATTCGAAAGGGTTGACATAACCTATGCTTGTTCCATGTATGACATCACGATGGCCTTTGTTATTGGTTTTTTCGAGGAGATGATCCATTTTCCTCAACATTGTCATATTTTTGAAGTAACTTGCTTCTCTCTCAACTTTTAGAACTCATGATCACGTTGGACTTATCATCAAGAAATTTGGAGCTTTGTAAATGTGATTAACATGGAACTAGAATTGATTGGCAGTTATTGATACATATGACCTCCATTCCTTTCAAACATAAAACATTGACTGGAAGATAAATTCATATTGATATATCTATTGTTATTGCTTGCTAACTCTATATTAGTTCCTCGTGATCCTTTAGAATTCACATTCACATTGGCTTGGTTTTGACCGAAAAATTCATACTGAGATACCTGTTGATATCGTCTACTGACTATATATTAGTTCCTTGTTATCCTTCAGAATTTACATTCACATTTTCTCCTTTCTCAACCAACTTGTCTTTCCGTCAACAAAAAATTCTCAACCATCTGACTTTGACCATGGTTGGATTTGATAATAGCTATCCCTTTCTTTGACACCAATGACAACATCTCAAAAAATCCACCGATCAGAGGGTTTCAAATAGATTGTTGAAATAATATTCCAATAGGTTATGATAGGCATGTGTATCCAATATATAATTGAGGTAAAGGTTCATGTTAATATCGCTCCCTAAAACCAAATTAGGAGTAGAGAGGATGCTAGATGAAATTAGAGACAACCAATACACCTTATGATTTGGGTAAGGCCCATATATGTTGACAAATCAATTTGTTATACCTAGCTGACAATCTTCCAAATCCATTGAGATCTAAGGAAAAAGAAAAGAAACACAAAACTATGTGAAAGTAGGTTTTCTTGCAACTGACAAGCCCCTTCGCAATCCTTTTGAATCCAAGGTCACATAGTTCCAATATTTTAGCTAGGGAGAGATGTCCCAACCTCTTCCACTAAGACACAAATTATTGAAAAAAATGACATATGAAGACTTCGTATGCAATAGTCTCTTCAGGTTAGGAGTTTTGCGGATCTCCTTAACCTCCTAACATTAATGAGGGAACAATAATTTAGTACTTAGGGATCACAGATTTCTTTCTCTAATAGCCCTAGTAATAGTCCACTAATTTTCACAGTGAATTTATCATTCCGCCTTCAATTTATCTCTAGAAAGATGAGACTTACGACCCACTTGGAGTCCTAGGGGCTTGTTCAAGACTAGAACCCCCCTTTGTATGTTGGGTAAGTGTTATATTATTTGCATGAATAACACCATGCATTTTATGTTGCATTGAGAACAATGGCAGGTGAAAAGGGGCAACGCCCAAATTGTTTTTTTTTTGGGTGATTTTTAACGACGATTTTTAGAGGTTTTCGACATATGGTTTTCACGTTTAGAAGTTTTGTGGTAGATAGTGGTTTAGCCCATGGTTTTATAGTTTCCATTTTGAGACTTATGATTGTATTCTAATTTGGGGTAAATGGATTAGCGATTTATGGATGTTCTAGGATATACATATTGTATTGTGATACTGTAGAGAAGAATATATTGAAAAATAATTTTGGTTTTCCCTATTTAGGTTTCTAGGGTAAAATGTTTGTGTTAATGTGTGTGTTTTCCATTGCTTTTTTTTTGTTTTATTGAGAATTTGTTTGCAACAATTAATTGTATAGGGTTAAAACTCGCATTTGGTATCAAAAATAGTTTTGGCTTCAAGGGGACGCCTTTGTGGCTAAGGGATTTTTCTAAGGCTTGTAGTAGACCCTATTATAGTGATAGATATACGAAATCAATTATTGTAGTAAAAGGAAATGACAAGTAGTTCAAAGATAAAGATCGAGAAATTCAATGGGAAGAGTTTTGAACTATGGAAGCTCAAAAGGGACGATCTGTTGTTGGAGAAATATCAATGGATCATTGTGAATCTAGGTATTGCACCAATAGAGATGTTGACAAAGGACTAGATCAAGTTTGATCGAAAGGAAAAGAGAAAAATACGATTGTTTGCTATATTCAATATTACTAAATATTTTGGGAGAAGCTACAATGAAGGCATTGTGGAACAAGTTAAGGATTTTATAACAGTCTGAGTCCATGTGAAAAAATTGTACCTACAGAAAAAATTGTATAACTTAAGGATTAAAAATGGAGACTCGATGATAGAGCATCTAAATGGTTTAAATACTATGGTAATTCAACTATTATCTGTTTATATTAATATTTTAGATAAAGATAAGTGTATCAATTTGTTGTGTTATTTACCAATCTCATAGAATAGTTTGGTTGTTGTCATATGTAGTAATGCAACTGCTTTAAGTTTGACGATTTGGTCTCACCCTTGTTATTAAAGGAGACAAGAAGGAAAAATATGGAAATTTGGAACACATGTGATTTTATATAAGAGGATGATCCAAGAATAAAAATAAAATTAAGTACTCAAGAGGAAAATCTAAATCTACAGGAAAATTCATAAAGGTATGTTGGAGATGTAGAAAATAAGGGCATTATAAGGAATATTGTAAATCCAAAATTGTTGAGAAAGGGAAGGAGTCTGATGATGCTATTTATATAGAAGTAAAATCCTTAGATGAAGTATGGGATGTGTATTTGGCTTCTTCAAGTACACATGTAGATCATGAAGCATGGTGGGTCAACTTAGGAACATCCTTTTATATGACTTCTGACAGGGAGTGGTTCTACGCGTATGAAAGATATGATGGTGGTGATGTTTTCTCAGGAGATGACTTGAAAAACAAAATCATAGGATGAGAAAATTCAAGTTGAAGCTCATGGTGGAAGGATTAAAACACTCCTTGGTGTTCTGCACATCCTAGGGTTGGCCAAAAATTTGATTTTTGTAAGCAAGATGAGTCATGCACATGTAAAAACAATGATTGAAAATGATACATTAGGGGAATTTTGAGGTAGAAAAGGAACCCTAAGGAAAATGATAAATAATGGTTAAAATAATAAAATAAGAGTTATGATTTTTTAAAGGAAAAGTAACAAAACTGCATTTTTTTAATTGTATTTTTTATTTATAGATTTACTCAAATTTTAAATGTAGACAATTTCACATCCAACAAGTACTCACTCTGCACACTTTGAGTATACATACATTGAAATAAATTGAAAATAAATGAAGAAAAGAATTTGAAACATGTTTGTTTATTTGTTTTTTTTTTTTTTAATCCGGTGTAGGTCTACTTAAACGTATGCAAAGTGGGTACTTGTTGGGTATGGAATTTAATTCTTCATCCAATGGGTGTGTACACTTCAAATCTTAGTAAAACTATATGGATATAATCCTAAGAAAATATTTTTCTTCTTTTCCCTCAAAAATATTTACCCTTGTGGATGGCATCATCATCTTGAATCATATTGGTTTTTTTAAATTTGATTTTGTTAGTACATTTTTTTTTGTTTTAGGACCCATTTTTTACCTCAAAATTCCCCTAATGCCTGCAGGATGGTTTGAAAAGCAATGGTATTGCTGAAAGGATTTTGGACTGGAAATTTGTGTAGGCTGTTAGGAAGCACTATTAGTGATTAGTGCAATGGTTCCGTTGTTCTTGAGAGTATAACATAAGAAGGAAACCACTTCGATAGCCTTCGAAGAAAATATTTTGTTTATGGTATCAAAGAGTGGGGCATATAAGAGAGAGGGGTATTTGAGTATTTGAAAAACTTAAAGAGTTTAAGGTGCTGGCTTATTAGGCCTTGAACCAGGTTTGGAAGAGTTATTATATAAACAAATTTCATAGCTACTGGCCCTTTTGGAAACAACCGTGGAGCGCGGACTGAGGTCTCACCTGAGGTAGTAGGGGAGGTACTGGAACCAGGTTTCTACACCTTGGGGATGTCTTGATGTGGTCTGGACGGGTCGTGAACCGTTCTCGTGGCCTCGTGCCACTCTTTACTACTATCGGGCCTTTGCATGGATCCACGCAGGTGTACTTTCTTATTGAGGAAATTATTGCAAATCTAATCTTCTAGCAAACATTTAGCAATAAAACCCAGTGCGCATAATCATCATTCTTTAAAGATATAAACTCATATAACAGATGCATAAACCATAACACAATAGATCCGCGATATTTGAAACACAACTTATCTTTATTAATATCTTCCATCAATACAACCATATCCATCCTATGCACTCAACTGCAGGGGTCCGCGCACACAACTGTGGACTCCGCTAGGCCTTTGCCAAGGAAAATTTTAAGAATCACCCTAAATTTATATGTATAATAAACGGGCGAATCCCCATGATACATAGGTAAAATGGGAGGGGATTTTATCACTAATATATATATATATATATATATCTTATATCTATATATATATATATATATATTTTGGCGAATCTCTCACCAGATTATATTATCTTGTAAAGTCATGGCCAATCTTTCACTGAATTAAAAATCTTGTAAGATCTTGGAAAAATCTTTCACTGAATAATAAAAACATTGTGAAGTCTTGGCGAATGTTTTGTTAAAGTATGAAACCATATATGATAATAATAAAACATATTCATTAAACTGTGATATACTAACGTACATGTTTGGAAAAAAGAAACATAAATTTCACTTCCTACAAACAATGTTGCAAGTTTTAGTGGCCATGTTTGTCATGGTAGGAGAGATTAATGTTTTCTCTACCAATTTTCTCAAGCTACCACTTTTGCCAAGCTATCAAATTTGTTTCTTATTCCATAGACTCCAATTGCGAGATAAAAAAAAAAAACACATCAAGTTTGTTTACCTCAACATGCCAACAAGTAGCAAACCCCAACTATATAATATAATGAAGTAGTAGGTATCCCAAAGGCCTAAAGGGGATCTAATGGAGAGAAGTGACTGTTGTCAGATGCCTTCCAATCAATCTATAAATATGTAAATGTAGATTTAATATTATTTTAATTGGAAATCTTCAATTAAATAATAAAATTTAATTACGTCTCTCCCAATCTAAATTTCTTATTAGCATAATTCACTACCTTCATACCATTTTTAACAGCGTTGTAGACAATATCATGCAGTGACCCAACCCCTACAGATCATTACGACAAAAAAAGAATAGCAGAGAAGATGAAAGGTTGTACAAACCAACATATTTTTCAAATAACTAATCCAAGAGTAGTACCTTAACTTTTTCATGAAGATATCATATTGAGAATGTTTCAAAAATGGTGGGAAATCTGGGCAGCGACTATCTCTCTTCTGCGAGGGTGATGCGGAAAGAGTTAAGATTTCATTGTTTTGAATTTTTTTTTGTTAAATCAGAAAAACCAATATTAATGGAGATATCAGTATTTTTTACTAAATTTTGTGAAGTGACTAAATGTAGCTTTAACCATTCACCTTAAGATTTTTTTTTACAATATAATTTCCTAAGTCTATTTAGTATCTTCATTATCATAAAAACCAATCTATATCCATCTTAACTCCACATCTACCACTCTTGGAGGGATGGAATCTATTTATCCCTCCCAGCACTTGGTAAACTCGGAATTAATAGAATTTCCCCTTTAGATAGTCTATGCTCACATGAATACCGTGGTATTACCATGGGTTATCATAAACCTGGAGCTTAAAAACTACTATTAGTAATTTATAAAAATTAATAAAATTAATAATTGATTTTTATTTATTTATTTATTTATTTTAACCAAGCTAAAATGTTTAAATGACATTAAATTACAAGATCCATTTTTACTCTTGATCTACCAAGCCTTGAGAGGGATCAAATATTTTTTCACTCTATGTTAGTTTGCATATCACGATATTTGATCCAGAGTAAGATGGATCTATGCTAGTTTAATTCCCCCCTTTAAATAGGATGCATTCCATGTGAATACCATGGGTCAATACCATGTGCCATCTTTATTTTTATTAATACTAATATTAGGGTTAATAATGTTTTTTTGCATGGTACTAATAATAATTTGGCCCATGGTATTTTGCCCATAGGCTTCACCTAAATATAACACATTTTTTGAGTGTTCATAAATAAGGTGGCTTATGGAGTAAATATAAAAAATGTTTTATTTATTTACCATACATCTCGTTTATTTATATTTTTATTAATTTACCATACCTATTTTATAAATATGGTATTTGGCCCATAGGATTCAATTAAATAAAATCTCTTAAGAGGGTTATGGACTAAATATAGAAAGAGGTTTTATTTATTTACCATACCTATAGTTTATTTATATTTTTATTTATTTACCATATCTTTGAGGTATAAAAAGAGGTTTTATTTATTTACCATACTTCCACTTTATTTATATTTTTATTTATTTACACGCTTGCGTGTTCATAAATATAAGGTGACATATGGAGTAAATATAAAAAATATTTTATTTATTTACCATACCTCTCGTTTATTTATATTTTTATTAATTTACCATACCTCTTTTATAAATATGGGATTTGGCCCATAGGATTCACTTAAATGAAACCTTGTTTTTGAGCCTTCTTAAGAAAGAGGGTTATGGACTACATATAAAAAGAGGTTTTATTTATTTACCATACCTCTAGTTTATTTGTATTTTTATTTATTTACCATACCTTTGGAGTAAGTATAAAAAGAGCTTTTATTTATTTACCATAAAAAGAGCTTTTATTTATTTACCATACTATATTTTTATTTATAACTATCATAAATAATTTTTTTTGAAAATGAGGGCAAATGGAAGATTGTAACTCCTAATTTCAAGGGCTAAATTTACTTTTTTTACCCTCTCCCTTAAAATAAGGTGGGCTAACCTCCATACCTATTTTTTTTATAAAATAAATTTGAGGCGATTTTTAGCAATGTACTATGACACAAAATATTCGCCCAATAAAAATATAAAACCCCTTAATTTAGCCCAAGGGCAAAAATTCGCCCCTAAATTTTTCCATGGCCTCTGCGCACACAACTGCAGAGCCCCTATCTATCTACCAACACCCTTGACTCAGACTTACAAACGCAGAGAATATTGCCTTCACAAACCCATAATCCTCAGGATCCAAAACCAAAAACTAAAAACTGACTTCTAGCCATAGAGCCTCACTCTATTTATACATTCCCATGGTACGTGGACCATAGGCAGGCTGACTCATTTCCTATTATTTTACATTATTCTTAGGTGGACAACCCTTTGACTTGAATCATTACAATTCGCGCTCCACACACTTCGCAAAGTCTTTACCATACTTTTACCCAAAACTATGGGCTTTGAGCCCCAAAACTGTTACGCGAGCCGTCTGCTACCCAACAGGCCCCCAACACAATCAATGTGACTCGTCTTGAGTCACTCGGATGATGTAGCAATCTTTGTGCGGAGGTCATTAGGCAAATTCTGTGCTTCGCTTACCCTCGCAAAAAAGTCTTCCACCATCTGCTTTATCCGTTCTATGCGAGCCACCGATGCATCATTATCAGATTCCGTTGCTTGCCTAGGTTCCAATGCTGCCTGCATGTGTGCTAACTTTCCCTCGATGTTGGTGGAGACCGCGAAGGCCTCATCAAGCCAAGGCTGGATGCATTCTTTAAGTACTACCTCCTTTTGCCAAGCGGTGTCAACTTGTGCCTTGAGAACCTGGGCCTCCCTCATTTTGGCTAGTCGTTGTGTGACGACGACTATTTGCACAGTCCCCAGGACTTTGTCATACACCTGCTGTAACTCCCGTGCTTCAGATTCTACTTGCTGTAGCATTGGGTCGTCTTGTAGGGATGTGAGCGTAAGGAGGGACTGATCCAACAACCCCTAGCAATCTTGGACCGTGCACTTTATGACTTCCAATCCTGCTTGAATTTCCCAGTGGCACTGTTTGCGAACTTCCGGGGGTGTGGGTGGTTGTGCCTTTAGCCTTAGCTTCGTAATTTGCAAATTTAATTCCCACTAAGATTTTGCGGCCTCCTCCTGGGCCGTACAGAATCCTGCTGCCATGTGATGAATCTTATTAGTTATTGGAAGTTCCGTTGGGACAAACAACTCTGGTACCTTGCTGCAAGCCTCCGCCATGACCTGTTCCACTTCTTGGTTGTGGGGAACCAAGCCATCATGTTGTAAGCTGACCTGCTCCAGATTTTCCTTATGCTCCATTAATATTTGGAGGGCACGACCTTCCCTGGCACACAGCTCAGCGGTTACCTCATCCTGCAGTTGGTAGAGGGTTTCTTGAGGCAGAGCGGTCAAATTCAACCCCCAACTTCGCATGTCCCCCTTGGCTTCGGCTAGGGCAACACGTGCTGGCAACACTAAAGTGTTCAGTGTGTGACTATGCACCATTTGCTCGGCTGCGGTTGTATCATTTGCTAGGTTTGGTATCATCCCTCCCGAGGGTCGCACCTGTAATGCTTGCAGCTGCACTTTGAGCTCCTCCAACATAGTTGTCTGCTCCGTCATCAACTCCTCCAATGTGCCAACAACGACATTGCGCGCTGGTTTGCTGCTATTAAGAAATTATTTCTCCAAAGTCTTTGCTATTTTTGACTTCTTGCGTGCATGTGGTGATTCCTTACTGCATGGCCTTTTGCCTTGGGGCAATTTTGTGGTAAAGTCCATGCGTTCCTGTGTCTCTGATTTCTTCTGCATGTCCTGTTTCGAGGACATTTCCTAATCCTCCATGATCTCCTCGACATTTTCTTCCTGGGTCGCCTCCTACAGTGAAGCGGCCTTTTGTCTCTGAAATGTCCTTTCCGCCAGTTTAGTGAGTCGCAGTTGTATTTCCTTGTTTCGCTGCTGTGTTGCCATCCTTTCTAATGTGGCCATGTCCAGGGCGCACCATTCCAGGGGCCATGCTACCAATACCTTGTAAATTGCATCGTCCATTGCAATGAATGGGAGCTTGACCCATGTTCCCTTTGGATCCTTCCATGCTCGGATATATAGGTTGTGCATGTCTACTTTGAACTTGGCCGTGCTTAGCAAACTGTTGTACACTGTTGAGGACATCCGTGGTCTACGAGCGATCCATGTCCGGATACTCACTTCCATGAATATCCAAAACACCTTGATCTCCTGGACCCTCCTGGCGTCCTTCGTAGCCCAGCGTGAAGTAAACCACACTGCTTTAGGTAGGTTGTGCTCAATGCTGGGAAATTGGCTACCCTGTGGAAGCTCTTCTGCAACCAGAAGGATTGGTAGCAACAACCATGCATAATGGAAAGTCTTACCTTTTTCCTGGGCTTCCTTACTGTTTGTTAGAAATTCATCACATAAGAACCGCGCCTAGTTGAACTGAACTCCTTCTGCACACTGCTCCACAAGCACGATGACAGGGGCTGACACCTCATCTGCACGACATTTCCTCGTGATTTTAGTGGCTAGTAGCTGGGTGGTGACTCACACCCCTCGGCCTTTGATGCTTTCTATTACATATTCCCGCTTTCATTCTTCTAGCTTATATTTAGCCTTCATTGTTTCTGCAAGACCCATATTGCTACTTGTTCAGGCTATGTCCATGGGGTCATTCCCTTTAATAGGTAGGTGAGTAATCTGGTGTATTAAATCGGCTGTGATAGGAATCGGCTCTTCCAACCAGAGATACCCATCATGTACCAAACAGAGTAACTCTCGGATAACAAAAATGGCGATGGCTGCACGGTGATAATGGAGTATCCACCTCAGATTAAGTAAGCCCGCCTTTTCCACACCCAGTAGCCATTTCTGTGGTAGTAATTTGTCTACAGCCAAATGGGGGAACTTGTCACTCTCTGCCAGATCCCAATCTTCGAACTTGATATCTGGTACTCGACCTAGTGGCAAACCATCAAACCTTATCTCATTCAGAAGAAGCGAGGTCTGGAGTGTACTCTTCGCAGCATCCAGGATCTTTGGTATCATGGCCATCCCATTCTAAGGAGAGACATATGGGGGTAGTAAAGGTACTTGGAACACATCCTCTTCTTCCTCATCTTGTGCTTCAATCTGAGTGATTAGGGCTTGCAAATCTTCTTCGTCCTCGTCGGGTTCGGTGGTGATTTCTTTGCCCTTTTTGGCTATGGAAAATTTACTGAATCTCGGTGAGATCGTGACTGGCCCCATCATCTACTTGTCTTTCCCGGGTCGTGGCATGTGAGGGGAATTTGGAACCTCGGGGTAGCAGCTACTTCTGTTGTTTCCTCCTGAGCTAGATGCAATTCTACCGTGCACCTTGCTCACGTTCTAGCCATGGTACTCATGGGAGGCCTGTTGTTCTATACTAGCTCAAATCTCACATATCCCAGTGTTTTGCAAGGGTTTTTAGATGAACGCGTATATTTGAATGGAACCCTTCCCTTCTTTTTCAATTTATTCATATCTTCTGAGGGGGAGATTTTTCCATATCTAGCTCGGGGCTCCTGTCTTAATGACCCGCCGCCTACTCCTCTCCAACGTAACTCGAACTTCTTTTCATGAATAATGATGTCAATGGTCACCTCCCAGCCTTTCCACGTAGCAGCGCAACACTTTTGGTGCGACCGCGATCTTACAGACCGACTGGCCCTGCATGGAACCCTCTTTCCCCGAAGGCCTCTGATAGACTTGTTTATAGTCCCGCGCCTCCTTTCAGCTGCTTGGGGCTTTGAGACTATGCGTTCCACAGCTAGTCAGGTGCTCACACCCCAAGTGCGAGATTTCCCCATCCCTGCAAGCTCGAGTTGCGGGCACCTTTTGCATGCTTTCATCTCCGTTATCCCATCAGGCATTGCTGTATATGGTACATTTATTTGTTGGTGCGGTCACAACCATGATAGTAGGGTCGCTGCTCATTCTAGTACCAAGCTAGACCCAGCCAGGCCTGGTTCCTTTATTTGCAGATTCGTGCTGCCCGCTTGTGCGACGCCAACTTTTATTTTGCTAATGTCTTCCTCCAAAATTGCACTTTTCCTCCTTAGTCGTGCATGTTCTTCCTCAATTTCACGAAGCCTGCTGGTGCTGTGCTGAATAGATTCCTGAAATTGCGAAATTTCTTTGCCCAGGACCTCGTGAACTGTGGGTTTTGCAGTCTGAGGAGTTACTTCTATCACCTTCATCCCTCCCCTTTTGTTGCTAAGTTTAGAGGCCCATCAAACCCCTGGTATCCGCAGATTCTTACTAGGTGGTCTTATCAGACGGATGCTGGTCTTGCTCCCCCTAGTTTTTGTACTAGCTTTATCGCGGTCAGTTGGCAGAATGCCTTGCTGTGGCGTCTGCAGATTCTTGATTCTTAGCCGGTTTGGCGCGTGCACCATATACACCTGTATCCTACGCTACCGACGGACACTCCCCCTGCTTTGTCCTCCAATGTATATGCGCACCTACCTTCTACGTCCACTCCATGTTCTCCTAGTCTGTTGGTGTGTCCTCCACCTTTGTGCAGTTGATTCGCCCAGCGGCCCCGGATGTGCACCTGGTTGTTTTTGCTCTAGAATTGCTGTTTTGTAGCGTCTCCTAGTTCCTCCATGTGTGTTGTATCTGTTGGTAACTCCCTTGCTTCTATGGTTACGCGTCGTAATGATCTAACCATCATATTACAATTTAACGTTGTGACCTCATGTAGTTGGTTCTGCCATCACTTGATCTCTTCATCGGAGTCCAATGTGCAAGAACTATTATGTTACCATGAGATTCTCTTGTCCACTGTCGGGTTCACCCGATCCTGATCTTGCGTTGTGATCTAGTAGATGCAGTCCAATTTATCTTCACTGTCCTCATCTCACAAAGGCTAAGTGTAGCGCGCCCCTTTAGCTGGATCCAACAGGACCACTACGAGGAGAGACTTTTTCTCGAATATCATTTTTCATCTTTTCAGGTTGATGACCCCATTCATGTCCGTGGCCTAGTCTATCCCTAATAATGCAGGGTAAGGATTACTATCATCCATAATTTCTATTACCTCAAAGTCAGTCTGTGTGCTTGCACCTTCGATGTCCACTGTCACTCCTTGCAGTCTCCCCATAGGCAGGATCTTTTGTTGGTTTGCCATCTGTAATTGGATAAGAGACCATTGCAGTGTGGGCCTACCCATGTGCTCCCATGTCTGTTTAGGTAGGACATTCACATCAGACCCCGAATCTAGAATGACCTGATCCATCTCATAATCCCCAATCTGGGTAGTCAACCACATTTCCCACCTGGTGCGTAAAGCATGCTTGCCTAGTGTTACACAATAAAATGTCACTGTCTCCTTGTCAGTCTCCCTACTATGTCATAAAACCAAACCCATCATGCTCATGCTCCCTGAAATGGCCAAAAAACCCTCTTTGCCTAAGTTTATTGGATCATCGCGACTGTTATTAAAATAACCGCGCTGACGAGCGGATGACAGTGTAACTGGTGCGCTGCCAGCGCGGAAGCACATGGGTTTTCAACGCTGGTCGAATTTCATAAACAGCGCACCCTCCGCTTGGATTAGATCGTGCTGACCAGACCTCTTCTGTGATTGAGATGCGATGCCAGCACGCCAGCCCAGTTATGCACCCGCGCTGATCCTGTTTGGGCGAGTTTGTTCTAACAACCAGCCTTCTAGATGACTCCAAACCTGGTTGTTGGCTTGGTAAAGGTCGCCCTCCTTTCTATGGCATGTCTGTTCGCCTGGTCACCCACTTTTCTTGGGGGTAAGCTCATCCTTTCACTATTCATGGAGACTCCTTCTCCTATATAAGCATCCACCATTGCCATGAGCAACTAGTTTTTGACATATAGACTTTGACATAGACGAATTCATAGTGCATTAGTGCTGCTCTTTATAGGCATTTGGTGTGTTGTGTGTGAGGATTGTTGTAGAGCTTAAGGAAGGTTATGAGTTTGTTGCCTTGTGTGAGAGAGAGACCTCTTTGACTTGGGAGATCTACCTTCAAAGGTGAATGCTGATGAGACATCTGGCTGGACCCTCTAGAGAAGGACTCAGCGTCAGAACCTTGGTTGACCTTACTCTATTCTGATTAAAAAAGTAGAAGACTACGTTATGGTTCCATTCTCATTTGTCTATGGAATGATTATGTGATTAAATCCTTTCTGACTGAGGTATAGTTGCTTTTAGTAAGTTTTACGCCTTGTGTTGTCTTCTCTTTGCTTGTGCAGGTGCCGCCCACGAGGATGTGGAGAGTTGTGATCGGCTGGAGCGAAGGAGCGAGAGTAGTATCTCTTCGTCAAACATAGCACTGGAATCCAAGTGTGCCCATACCCACTTGTAATTGCACTAGGAACTTGTAGAGTAGCATTGATTATTATGCTAGACCCCTTTGGGCTAGTTAGGGATCGCCTCTACCCGTAGAGGGGATTTACCTCTCCAACAATTTGGCGACTCCACTGGGGAGCTTGCTTGTCTCTTTGTGGTTCATCCTTGTTTTTGGATTTGATTATTGCTTTCTTGTCAAGGATTGGGGATTAGTTTGCTGTTGTTGGTTTCCTGGTTCATCCTGGGAACTGCTTTAATTGTCTTAAAAGCCTGTTACCTTGGTTTGGGGGTTTTTGGTTCGTTTTTGCTTGTTTTTTAGCCTCAGCGCGTTTTATTTCAGAACAGTTGCGCTGACATCGCTCATCTGTTCCTTTGATTTTCCTGTCATCACGCTTATACATTTAACAGTCGCGCTGACCTTGTTTTCGGGCCAGCGCCCTTTATCCGTGTCCTTCCACGCTAACAGTGCAAAGTTGCTACAGGCGTTGTCTTGTCATCGCTTTGTTGCTGAGGGGTCACCCGCGCTGATCCTGTAAAATTCTTTTTTGTACAAATTTTCCTCCTGAACCTCTTGGTTTGGCTGCCCCCTGCTCTTTCCACTTGGTTTATGACTTGTTTTATTTTGTCTGAGCTGTGACACGCTTGCTTGTGAAGCCTTGTTCCGCAAGGGTTTGTTTATTACTTGTTTTCGGTTTTGCAAAGCCTTCCTTTTCGCTTTCGTTGCTTGGTTTGCATCTTGCCTTAACTTTTACGATTGCTGGAGTGTGTTGAATCGTTGCTTGTCTAGTTTTGAACTCTTATCCTCCGGGTGTTCACTTTTCTCCATTGATTTCGCACTCAAACCCTAGGGCATCTAGTGGCCGTGCGTGTCAAGCCTCCTGTTTGGGATCTTGTGCTCTTGGTTGACCAGCCAACTTCGGATTTGTTTTCACATTCGTTTGGTGATTGTTGAAAGTGTTTGATTGTGTTCCAAGTGATTTCCCTTCCTCCTTTGAATTCCTTGTCGTCTTGTTGAGCTTAGATTACATAGCTCATAAGCCCTTGTTTTCCTTTGATTTGGGAAATTGGTTTTTAATGTCTTGGGAATTGTCTTGTGTTTGCATTGAGTGATTTTAGTTCTTTCACTTAGTATTTCTATCTCTCTAATTCATTTTAAAAGCAATTTTATGCCATTGAAAAGAAAAGCAAACTAGCATCTTTTGCATTTAATAGTTGAAAGGAAAAGGACATTTCGTTGTTTTGTGTTTTCAAGAGGAAAGTTTCATTTCCTTGCTGTTAGTTGCATTTAGTTGTTTGATTGCTTGAGTTCGTTTTGTTTGATTCAAAATCCCTAACCTTCTCATAGTTAGAATTCATCGAACAAAATGATGTTCTTTGGCATGTAATTGCATTTAAGTATTTTTGAGAGATCATACGGTAGGACCTGGAATCAAAACTTAATTCAAGATCAATCGTAAAATCAACCAAATTTATCTAAAAACGCATTGGAACTTAACGCAAATATCTAGAGGTCTAGGCTAGAGACGTGTTCCGGCGTCTTTAAACCTGGTAGCTTACCGTTGAGTGGTTGGGTGATTCCTCCACGGTGAAATGATAGGTGCCAGCACGGATTGGGTTCCCACGTACCATCGCGTATATATGGGGAGACTCCATTAGGCTTGCATCCTTTATCCATAGGAAGTCGAGTCTGCCGCCTTGTGAACCGTAACGCACCGAACACAACATTCGGGAAGATTGACTGCAGTACGGAAAGTCCTTGGTTCTCATACGAGTGCCAAGGTGTATAAGCAGTTTTACGGGTTGCTTGGTAAACCTTTTTCTTAGAATCTCCAGAGCAGTCACTTTTGATCCTTTTCAGACTCCCTAAAAGAAAAGGTGTAAGTGAGCGTCTTGTCACTTCGTGCTCATTAAATATTCGAAGGAGATAGAGTCATATTTTCGTCCTTTTCTCGACTCTCGAAACATGAAAAGGTCAAGTTCAGTTCCTGTGTCTTAAAATTTTTATTTGGCCACAATAATTTTACCTGGTTAGATCTTGTTTTTGATTGCTTGAGTAGGTTTTCTTTTTGCTATGGCATCTTTTCCAGGGTTCACCAACCTAGGTTGCCCTCTTGACGGGAACCCTAGCCATTCCCCACCTCTTGGAAATGTTGGTGCTCCTTATATGGCGACGTTATCTCTTCCAGGGTTAACTGTCGGGTTGCCTGTTTGGTTGTTTTCAACCTCTTTAGTCCCTACAGTGTCGCCTGATACTCCATCAGTCCCTCCACCTGTACAACATCATGTTGAACCTAAGGTGGACCTCTCTCCTTCGACGCCTAATTCTACGTCTCCTTCTTGTACTTCGCCTGGTGAAAGTTTCGAATCAAATAACCAGGTGGCTAAGAAGAAGAAGAAGAAGTCTCCTAAGAGAGAGGCTAAAAACACAACTGTTGTTCCCTCGAATACACTTGAAATCGGGCCTCCTTCCCCTCCTCCGCGAAAGGTGAAGTTTCCTTGCCGATTATGCAAGGAGGACCATCTTCTTTGCGATTGTCCTGGCATTCCCAGGATCTTAGAAGTATGGTCTCGTGATCCGGCCCGCCCCTCATCGTCCACTGAAGCTCACGGCGATGTTACCTTATCAATGGGAATGGTAAGGGAAAAGGGAAGATTCGAATCCCCTGCAGACTTTGTGAAGGCAATCATCCCCTCCACCTTTGTCCACTCATGGATAAAGCCTCCACTGTTTTGGAAAGTCTCCCAGCTCCCTCACCCCAACTCCCCGTTGGATATCAACGCCTTTCTGCAGCTGCAGATCATTCACCTCCCGACAATGAGATTGATTCACGTTCTTCTCTTGTCCAGGCCCCTCTTCCCAAACCTGGCTGTGCCCAGTCTGTTCCAGACCAACCATTGGTCGGACAGAGTGTCATCCACTCTATTTCGGAAGAGTCAAATTCCTATGTTCTTCTCGTCTCATCGGATTCTCCTGAGCTCGATGATGGTTTTCCCATCCCAGCCTCTCCGGAGAATTGTGATTCGGTTCCTTCCGAGCAGGGGGGCAACCATATGGTTCCCCCACCAAGTAGTTCGATCGTTTCCTTCGATTGGAGCTGTTTGACTACCCCTCCCCTTCCATCCCATGTGCCTTTCTGGGTCACCGCCTATGCTTCCCATATGGCGCTACCTGGCACTGTGTTAGATGAAGGAGCATCAGTTAGTCTTATGCCCGTTACTACTTGGCGAGCTTTGGGTTCCCCATCACTTGTACCTGTCACACCGAATCTCACCGCTTTTGACGGAGGAACGAGTCAACCATTAGGGATCCTTCCAAAGTTCCCTATCACTTTGGGAGGCAAGACTGTCTATATAGACGTCTCGGTTACCCAAGGATCTTTAGACTTCAGTCTTCTCCTTGGTCGTGACTATGTGTATGCCATGGGAGCCCTTGTTTCTTCTCTTTTCCGTGTGGTTTGCTTTCCGCACGACGGAAGAATAGTGACAATGGATCAATTATCGTTCATTCGTCCACAAGCCCCTCCGGCACAATTTCCCTTCCCTCTTGGTTCTCATCCACCATTTGCATCTGTCTCACCCTAGATCAACTACGTGGCCACCTCTCCCATGCCTGTATCCAGCAATGCCGCCATCGTGCATAGTGTCCTGGGGGCATTGGGTCCTGACTTCCAAGACATCGACCTCCCATCGGGAGCGCCACTCTTGGAAGCCCCGACTTCCTGTTCATTATGATAAAGTTCGGGCGGAGCACAGTTCATTTCCCTCTGTCAAGCTCCCTAAAAAATGAAACAAGGAGTCTCGAGGATAGTTTTGCTAATGTATCAACCTCGTTAAAATAATGAAACGGCTTTGTATCCGAGGATAGTTTCATAAACCATTATGTCAACCTCGTTAAAACAATGAAACGTGAGCTCGTGCATTTCGAGCGCATAACCATTATGTCAACCTTCAACCCATTTTCAATGGACTGAAGCTTGGGGAGCATGTACCTCGAATTGAGACACGATGCTGGGGGGCATGCCCGTTTCATTTCTCATAAAGCATATTTTGCATACGTGATTCTCATGTGTGTTTTCAAGCTTTCGTAAAAATAAAATATATGTGTGTGTGTAAATACATTCCATTGGGTCGTTTGTTATGCAGTAGATACATTAGATTACATGTGTGTCAAACAGTCGCATAGCGTATAAAACGCATCATCGCGTGAAGAAAAGATCCATCTAGGAATAAACATAAGCATATGTAAATAAATTATTTCCCAAGCATAGTTTGCATGTGTGTGTGCTTTTAAGCTTGTCAAAAATATAAAAATACGTGGATCGTATGTTGTGCAACTGATACATTAGATCACATTTGTATTAAACATTTGCATAGCATATCAAAACATCATCACATGTAAAAGATCCATCCGAAATCGGTATATATATATGTATATCGTGTGGCGCAGTAAGGCGCTCAAAAAATAAAGTGTACATGTCTGAAATAAAGCCGACGTTCTCAGTACATCTGAGACGTGTGTCTCTCAAAACAACAGTGGACAATAAAACCTAGGCGTCTACTACGGTGGGTTATGCTCTCTGTAGCATGCCACCGCTCGTGCCACCCGCCTCAGAAGGCGGTGTATCCTGGGTTATACACCCACTATATGGATCTGTGCAGCTAGGGGGACCTCCTCGATCCCCTGGTAATCTAGGACTCCTGCCAGCAAGCCCTCAAGATTGTGTACCACAGTCTCTGTCTGGTCGCCTCCTGCAGGAACCAAGGCGAAGATGGCAGTGCCTTGCCCCTCTCTCCGTGCCTCTGGGGCCAGGCCAAGGGGTCTCACAGGTCCCACATCTGCACAACATAGTATGTATTAGGACATGTACATGAAAAAATTCAAAAACATTATAAAGATGAAAAATCAAAAAGAGATCAAGTGTTTACCTCCATCGTCCCACTGCTCTCCCGCAGGCAATGGCATGTCAGGATCACCACGGAAGTCGATACCGGCTTATGTCCAGGCCTCGACGAAGATAACCTGGCAATCTAGCCACTCTCGGAAAAAGACACCCCACGAAACTGAGCGACCGCCACCTCCACGTGGCATGACCCGGGACCATTTGGTGGCCCTCGTCTCCTGTGGACTGTTAGGCGGATCTACCACCATGGTCTGCAGCCGAAGAGCCGGCACCCACTCGAACATGAGCGGAAGCAAGAGCGATCCGTAGCCAAACTGCTTCGACTCTCCACGTCGGCGGTTACTCAATTGTCTCTTCATGCTATTGGTCACAGCTGCTGCCCAGTTGAAAATCGTGGGCTGTAAACACTCGAGAGCTAGTAACAGGTTGGCCTTTGAAGCCTCATGGTTGGCCAGACTGCCTGCTGCCCGCGTCACTAGGAAGAGTATAGTACGAAGGACTATGTCACCATTGGGTCCAACACCCACTGATGGGACACTTTCCTTCCCACTCCGTGTCTTGACCGCCTGTGGGCACACACGGGCCATCAGCTGATCAAGTGTCTCACCGCTAGGTTGCTGCCCCTCCAGGATGGGCATCACACCTCGGGGAGACAATCCAGTCAAAAAATAAATGTCCGAGGAGTCGAACTCTATGTCACGGCCTCGGATGGTAAATTTCCCATCCACTAGGTTCCAGGCTCTGATCAGAAGCTCTAGGAGGTCTGGCTGAGCCCTCAAGCTCGGGGTAAGGAAGAATTTGAGCAAACCGCATGCCCGCATTGCATTTCAGCATCCGACATCGGCAAAAGCGGCCACATCTTCATTATCATGGGCTCTGTTGGATACCTATACCAATAGGTTTCATATTTCATGATTGGCAAATATAAGTGCCAAATATGCTCCATTTTTTCTGCCACAAAAGTTCCATATTTACAAGAAAAGAGAAGGTGTATATAGGCCTGCATATTCGCAAAAGTTTATGGATGACCCAACAGACTAATCTGGATCATGCCATGTTTTCAATTTATGTTGTAGAATAGAGAAAGAAATCTGTCCAAACTGTTTAATCTTGGCAGATCAGTAGCTAGGTAGAGAAACTAAGGTTCCCAACTGCTTAATCTGGGGCCTTGGAATGAATAAGGGTAGCATTAGATAGGAAATAAAAGCAAAAAGCCAATGAAAAAGAAAAGGGCATACAAAGGGTTTGCAAGTCCAAGTGCACCCTCCAAGAAGGAATAAAAAAAAAAATGTTAGGTGAACTAGTTGGGTAGGTAGATGGGGTTGCAGAAGTGATGTTTCTTCAAAGACCAAAGTTGCTAAGCAATGTCCAAATAAACAATATAGTGGAGCATGACTAACTTCCTTTCCCATTTGTATAGTACTCATTACTAACACCCCTTCATAAATTGGTTCATAGGACAAACTCAAAGTTTTGTGATGGTGCTTATGGCCTTTGAAAGCCACATTTCTTGTGCAAAACTATTTTCATTTTCATCTACTCTTGACTCCAAGTTATTTTCAAGAAAAATTATTTGTACTAGCCCTCATTCATATGTTCCCTCCATATTAACAACTAACTCTACTATTTAGCTCCCTATACTCCATTGTCCCTATTATTATAACACCATGGTGTATAAATCCCACATTGTATAAATATTCCCCCTTGGCACTATAGCCATAATCTTCACTCCCTAGGAATTGAATTAACACCTGGTTAAGGTCAAGAACCCATGTTCCACCTTTTTCTCCATCTCAACCCATTTCCCTACCCAAAAGTTCCATTTTTACCCTAAAAAAGACCCTTGAAGAAAACCTTTTAATCCCCTAAAAACATCTAAGGGCGGAAACATTATGAAAATATACTTATCACGCCTTATCCCAAGGTCGGGAGCCAGTCTTTTCCTTTTGTTGTATAAAGTCATCGGAACCCCTTTTGCCTATAGTTCTGCCTTCATAAATTTTGCACACAAATTTTGCATAAACTCCACAAGTTTCACCGTTTCCTAATGTTGGCAGACCGAATTATTTTTGCAAATAAAACTATGAAAAACCTTTGAAAATAATTTGTCACATGGAGGGTCCCGCCGGTCGCGCTTGCCGAAAAATATAATTTTTAAAACCCGCCCACTCACTGCTATATCCCGTGCAACTAATCCTCCCGATGACCGTCCGATGGTGGCCTTCCCAGATCTACGGCTTGCAGCGATTTTGGGAAAACCCGACGTTCGACAGTTAACAAGGACAGGAGTTATCGCCCGTGCTGATTCATCACCCGACAGTCGTCAGATCGCGCGCCCACTGATCAACGGCTCATATCCATTTCGGAAGACCCCCGACGTTCGACAGATACCTTCCGATATCTGTCAGACGCTTACGTCACGCGGGGACAGATGTCGCCTCCAAACTCCATCGGAGCCCCCTCTGACAGATTCCTTGCCGTGCAGGAGGGGCCCCGATATGGCGACACCTATCCTGCCGACGTCCTCGTTCTGCTGTCATGCGCGTCATCACCACGTCCGCCCACCTCGTCCCTCATTCGCCCACCTAGCCGCCACCTCATCGTCCCCGTGGACCGGTCTTAGGCCGCCACGTCACCCGATGACGTCCTGCTGACGTCATCCAACCCGGTCCCTCATGCTGACGTCATCCAAAAAAAGCGCGCCAATAAAGTATAAAGCCATATTTTACGGTTTTTTCGCAATTTTGTCATTTTTCTGGGAAAAGCACCTCTCTGTTGTCTGCATGCATTCCATGACGACCATTCTACCAGCCAGCCTATGACCATTTGCAAGAGTTCAGAGCGCTAACCCAGCTGCTGCTTCATCCCAAGCCACTGTTTAAACAGGTATTTGACACTTCGTCTTCCCGTAAGCTGGTTTTTTCGGAATTTTTAGTAAAATCCACCTGAACCAGGCACAAAATTGAAATTTTACCGGGAAACCAAGTATCTCTTACCTCCACCGAACGGTTTAAGGTTGAATTACACTGGCGGAGCCATTCTTATACTTCAAATTCCAGTCAAAACCCTTCCCTGTTCACGCAATCGTGAACTCATTAAACTGCTCCTAAACTATCAAAAGAGGTCTGTCAAACTGCATAAAAGCCTTCTTAGAAAGCTCGGCACTGTTCTATTCTACTGTACAACAACCCTGCTGTTTTCTGTCCCTCTCAATTCCACTGTTTCAGTTAGCACACCCGGAATCTCAAGAAATACTTGAAACAGACATGGATACCCCTGCAGGATCAGAAGCCCTTAATGTTACTCCCTTGAATGCTCCTCAGAGAGAGCTGGACTGGCAAGATTTCGCAGACTTAGATTACCAGATCTCAGAAGACGCCCCATCCAGATGCACATTCCACATCCATCTGCTAAATGAATTCAGGGCTAGGCACAGAGATGGAACATATATCCTAGGCATTTGGGAGTCCTCCCTCCCAATTTTTAAGATGCCCCAAGTCAGACAGTTCCCTGACCTCATCCACTTGTGTGCTGTGTGCTATGATCCAATACAGAGGGTTGTAATGAACCCTCAAGGTGAAGTTGTATTTTACACCACCCCTCAGGCCATCAGGGATATGGTCCAATTCAAAGCCCAAAGGAAACTGGTTCCTCTATCCCTGCTGGACCTAATCAATCAAGGGGCTAAGATACTCACAGAGGCAGAGATCCTGAAATTGAATCAGTTGTTTATTAAGAAATCTGATACAGTGCTGCATCCTCCCATCTTTGATGGCTACTTAAATCAACTGGGCCTGGACCTGGCATACATGATAAGCTCAGTGCTGGGGTACAAATCAATGGAGTTCATAGAGGAAACTGTGCTAGTGATGATGACAAGGTTTTCTCCTGGTAAGGCCCCCATTTGCTATGACTATGCTACATATATCTCTGACAAGATACATGAGCAATTTCTGCACTTATCCAGAGAGAGGGTGTTCAGATACACCTCATATATCTATCATCTTATTCTATATCACCAACATGAGAAGTTCTCTTTTGAAATCAAGAGAACTGATGCAGCAGGAAACCCAAGATCAGTGGTATACTGGAGCTCAGTCTTCCATATCCTTACATATTCACCTTATACATATTGTGAGTTCATAGATTTATTCATTCATCCAGCCCTGTCTCTGCTCTTGACAGCACCTCCTCCAAGACTCTCTAATGAAATGCAGAGGATTCTGCAACTGTCCACTGCCTACAGCATAGGAGATTGGTATTTTTACCAGCATCACACTGTGATT
>APFE031125685.1:69757-121268 GCA_000404065.3 Pinus taeda | reverse complement strand
AGTGCTGCTCTTTGTAGGCATTTGGTGTGTTGTGTGAGGATTGCTTTGAGCTTGAGGAAGGTCACGAGTTTGTTGCCTTGTATGTGAGAGAGAGACCTCTTTGACTTGGGAGATTTGCTTCGAAGGTGAATGCTTGGAAGACATGCTGGCTGAACCGTCTAGAGAAGGACTCAGCGTCAGGACTTCGGTTGTACCTTACTTTATTTTCTGATTAATAAAGATAGATGACTACTCTTATGGTTCCATTTCCATTTGTCCTATGAATGATTAATGTAAATTGTATCCTTCCTGACTGATACATAGTTGTTTTTAGTATATTTTACGCTTGTGTTTGCTCTCTCTTTGCTTGTGCAGGTGTCCGCCCACGAGGATAGTGGAGGATTGTGATCGGCTGGAGCGAAGGAGCGAGAGTGGTATCTCTTCGTCAAACATAGTGCTGGAATCCAAGTAGTTGCCCATTACCCACTTGTTAATTGCAACTAGGAACTTGCAGAGTAGCATTGATTGATTGTTGCTAGACCCCTTTTGGGCTAGTAGGGATCGCCTCTATCCGTAGAGGGGATTTACCTCTCTAACACCTAGTTTCTGGACCATGTGCGGTTTGTCTGACCCTGCACACCTAGTTATCAACTCTTGCAATCCCTTCATTGCTTTAGTGTCCCGTAGTAGCTTCATGCATGTCTCTAAAAAGGTAGTTAGCATGGAAGTATCCATCTCCGGCTCAGTTTGATCCTTGCTACTTGAAGTAGAAGCCTCTACGAAGCTCTTCTTAGCTTCCATAAATGTTTCCTTCACGCGTTCCAAATCAAATTCAGGTTGCTTCGTAGGGGCCTTGCGAACCCATGCATCCTCCTCAAGTTTCTTCCCCTTATCTTCTCCTGTAGTTGCACCACTTTTGAGCATCATGTTCATGTTAGTATCCTCCTTGTGCGGTTCTGTCTTCATCATCTGGACGTTCTGAGTGGGAGTAGCCTGAAGCATCCCTTTTTCCCACATTTGTGCAACTAGTGTGGGGCAATCTACTGCTTCATGATCGAATTGGTTGTACGAGCAACATGTTCTAGTCGGGTTCATGCAATCCCGTGCGTAGTGCCTAGGTCCTCCACAATTGTAGCAGATTAATTGTCCCCGCCCTCGTCCAGGTCTCATTCCCCCTCATCCCCATCTGCGGTCCCTGGAATTCACCCTGCACTATTACTGCAGCTGGATCCTGGCCTCAAGCCTTAGTCTGCATCCTATAAGTAGGTGTCCGATCCACCAACAAATCATAACTTTGGAAATTGCGTTCATCATGGCCCATCGATCTACAAAAATTGCAAAATAGCTACTGAGGGGGTCGTATAAGTTTCGGCAATAGATGATAGTTGTCTGTGGTGTGCTTTCCCCCTACTTGGTAGATCGCCCACTAGAGTGCGGCCGCTGTGCTTGGCCCTACTTGCGCCTCTAGTCGCAATGGCATTGGTCCCCCTCCTGCCAGATAGTTTGCGAATATTGGACAGTGATCCTTATCATGGCCCTAGCCTTTACATTTTATGCACCATATCTCTGCACGTGCTTCTGACTAGGGCGCCTTATCTTTTTTCAAACTTTGCATTTATAAGTATAGGTTTTGTAGTTGCACGTGGATTTCCTGAACTCCCAACCTCAGATCCTGAATTAGAGTTTCATGCAACCTCATTGCTGTCTCTAATGCTTCAACTTGGATTGAGATTATTTGCTATGATAGCGCCATCCTCAGGTGTGGTGTCAAAGACACCATAAACCACGCGCAGTACTGTGCATTTGTCAGCATCATGTTAGCCTTGTGGATTGTATTCTTCAATCTCTGATTTAGATCCCATGGGGTTTCACTAGGCAGCATCACGATTTCCTTGAACCCGCTGATCGACTGTGTTTTTGATTTAGGCTGGCTAAATTCTTTGTTCAATGCATCTTGGATCACTACTATTCCCGCATTTGGGTGATCGCTCGAGTACTTTATATACCATGTCAACACATGGTCCTGTAGCGTGCTAACCAAAGAAGCCTTTTTGATGTTCTCATATGTTACACCTTGGGCTTCCCATACAGCCTTTACCATGAACCAAAACTGATCTGGTTGTTCATTTCGTACGCCTCTAAGTACCAGCAACTTGATCTCACCTGCCATCCCAACCCTCGATGGTGGCGACAGTGGGGTAGGTGAAGATGGGTTTGATGTAGGTGAAGTAGGTGGTGCCATGGATGGTGGTGGTATCAGTGGAATGTGATGATTTATTAGTCAGACTGCACTTCTTGGAGAAAACCCTGCGAGCTCCTCCTTTCTTTCTCGTGAAAGTGAAATCATAGGACTATTTTCTAATCCTTCAATCCCACGATAGCCTCTTTCGCTCCTCGTTACCCTAGACATAAATGGATGTGCATAACCCATTTTTCACATAATATCATTTTAATCCAAGTATTCAATGAGTTGATGTATGTACCCTGTGGTCCTTAGAGAAATCCCCTTTCTTCTTTGTTGTAACTCACAGTTGTGTCTATTGTGAATTCAGTGATAAACCCTACTATTATCTGATCCAACCAGTGATCTACTGCCCGTGCAATTTTATCTTCAGATGCCTCTAGCCTACGCACCAACTCGGGAGTCCACGCTATTGGTTGATCAAGTCTGCAGCTTCCCACGCTGTCAGCTAGCCTCGCGATCCACTTGTACGGTTCCAAAAAAAAGGTCGCGAAGAAGATCTCGTGGATCTCTGTGTATATATAGCGATCCAGCCACCTTTCCTCAGATATCCATGGATTTCTGTTTTCCTGTACCACGAACTCATGAAGCTTTTGATCTAACCAATCTTCAAGCTTTTTCTTTGTAGGGTTCCACCGTTTCAACATCAGACATCCCTTAGGCAGATCCCGGTCCCGGCAACGGAACCATTTGTTGGCTTATTGGGCCCTGACCCAGGTTTAGAAGAGTTATTAGCCAAACAAATCCAGCAGCTATTGGCCCTTTCGTTAATAGCCTGCAGAGCGCGGACTGAGGTCTCACCTGAGGTAGCAGGGGAGGGTGCTGGAACTAGGTTTTCGCACCCTGGGGATGTCTTAATGTGGTCTAGAGGGACTTTGAACTGTTCTCGTGTCCTCGTGCCACTTTGTACTACTATCGAGCCTTCGCGTGGATCCACGCAGGTGTACTTTATTATTAAGGAATTATTACAAATATGATTTTCTAGCAAACATTTAACAATAAAACCCAGTGCGCACAATCATCATTCTTTAAAAATATAAACTCATATAGCATATGCATAAACCAGAACACAATAGATCCGCGATATTTTAGAAACATAGCTTATCTTTATTAATATATTTCGTCAATACAGTCAGATCCGCCCTGCGCACCCAGCTATAGGGGTTTGCGCACACAACTGCGGACTCTACCAGGCCTCTGCACACACAGCTGCAAAGCCCCTATCTATCTACCAACACCCTTGACTCAGACTTAGAGACGCAGAGAATATTGCCTTCACAAACCCATAATCCTCAAGATCCAAAACCAAAAACTAAAACTTACTTCTAGCCATAGAGCCTTGGTCTATTTATACATTCCCATGGTCCGTGGAACATGGGCAGGCTGACTCACTTCCTATTATTTACATTATTCTCGGGCGGAAAACCCTTTGACTTGACTTGTTACAATTCGCGCTCCGCACACTTCGTTGAGTCTTTACCATACTATTACCCAAAACTATGGGCTATGAGCCCCAAAACCATTACGTGGGCCCTCCGCTACCCAACATAAGGCTTTTGTGGAAAACCAGAGAGAGAGAGTTAAAGTAAATTGGGGCATTATAAGGAACACTATAAATCCAAAATTACTGAGAAAGGGAAGGAATCTTATGATGATCCTTCTATATAAGTAAAATACTCCTTAGATGAAGGATCATATGTGTACTTGACTTCTTCAAGTACACATGTAGATCATGAAGCATGGCTAGTCGAATTAGGCACATTCTTTCATATGACTTCTCAAAGGGAGTGGTTTTACGAATATGAAAGTTATGATGGTGGTGATGTTTTCTTAGGAGATGAATCAACAAATAAAATCATAGGATGAGGAAAATGCAAGTTGAAGCTCATGGTGGAAGGATTAAAACACTCCCTAGTGTTTTTCACATCCCATTATTGGCGAGAAATTTGATTTTTTTAAGAAATATGAGCGATGTAGTTGAAAAAAAATATTTGAAAAGGAAATATTAGGGGATTTTTGAGATATAAAATGGACCTCCTAAGGAAAATAATAAAATAATAGTTAAAAAAATAAAATAAAAGTAATGAATTTTAAAGGAAAATAAAGAAAACTACCTTTTTATTGTATTTTCAACTTAAATATTTACTCAAATGTCAAGTGTAGACATTTGTTGGATGAAAAATTAAATTTCACACCCAATGAGTACCCACTCTACACACTTTTGAGTATACCCACATCGAAATAAATTGAAAATACATGAAAAAACATATTTGAAACATGTTTTTTCATGTGTTTCCAATTATTTTTAGTGTGGGTCTATTTAAAAGTATGCAAAGTGTGTACTCATTGAATATGGAATTTAATTCTTCATCTAATGGGTGTCTACACTGTAAATTTGGGTAAACCTATATGGAGATAAGCCAAAATTATAATAAAACTTAGTTTTCTTCTTTTCCCTCCAAAAACATTTACCCTTGGGGATGACATCATCCTCTTGAATCTTATTGTTTATTTTAAAGTTGATTTGTTTAATACTATTTTTATTTTGAGGCTAATTTTTGACCTCAAATCCCCTTATGCTTGTAGGATAGTTCAAGGATTAATGATATTGCTGAAGGGATTTTGGATTGGAACTTTGTATAAGCTATTGGAAAGCATTGTTAGTGATGGGTGCGATAGTTCCATTTTTCCTAAGAGTATAAAATAAGAAGAAAAAAATTCTATAGCCTTCAGAGAAAAGACTGGGTTGTGGCATCAAAGAGTGGGACATATTAGAGAGAGGGGCCTTTGAGTACTATATTGTAATGATATGGTAGAAGGTATGTCTAATTTCTCTTTAGATTTTGGTTTATGTGAATATTGTTTATGGGAAACATAGTTGAATAATATTCTCATTTGGTGCTATAAGGCCAGAGGGAATACTACAGTTGGTGCAAAATGATGTGTTTGGACCTATGTTGATTCCATCACTGGATAAGTTTGTATACTATGTCTCAATTATAAACAACATCTCAATGAATACATGGATTTATTTCCTTAAAAATAAATCTAAAGTCTTTGAAAACTTTAGGGAGTTTACGCATTTTGTGGAAAATTAGAGAGAGAAGAAAAGTAAAGTGCAAAGGATGGATAATCAGGGATAATTATGTGGAAATGAATTTGATGAATTCTATAAGAAGTGTGGTATATCAAGGAAAATGATTACTCCATACACACCTCGACAAAATGGAGTCATAAAAGGGATGAATATGATGCTCATGGGGAAAGCAAGGAGCATGCTAAGTGGTGCCATGTTAGGATACGAATTATGGGTAGAGGTAGTACACATTATGTGTTAGTAAATAGATCACCCTCATTGGCATTAAATGACAAGACTCCACGTGAGGTATGGACTAGTAAGAGACTCTCTCTTAAACATATTAGGGAATTTGGATGTGATGCATATGTACACGTTCTAAAGGAAAATAGGAATAAGTTGGAAAAGAAAGTTGAAAAATGTATCTTCATTGGAGGTAAATATGTTTTGAAAGGTTATAAGCTTTGTAACCCAAAAACAATAATTGTGTATAGTAGAGAAGTGATATTTAGAGAAATCAAAGCTATCAAACATCCAAAAGGTTATAAGATTTGGAACCCAAAAGTTAAGAAGATTGTGTATTATAGAGATGTGATATCAAGAGAAATTAAAGATGTCAAATGGGAAGTCATAGAAATGGGAGAAAAAACTAGAAAATATAGAGTTTGAATTGAAATATGATGAATTAGATTCTATAAAAGAAAAATGCTAAAAAAATAGGATCAAATACTCCAATATTGAGGAGATCAATTTGGGAAAGAACAAAATAAAAAAGGTATATTCCACTTGATTTCCATTCAAATTTTTCTTTGTGTATTATTGATGATGATCCGAGATATTTTAGGGAAGCAATGGATTCAAATGATGATAAACTATGGAAAAAGTCAACTGTTGAAGAAATGGCCTCTTTGGACAAGAATGAGTCATGGGATCTAGTGGATTTGCTGGCTAGAAAAAATACCATTGGAAGAAAATGGGTGTTTAGGACAAAGTTGGATGCATAAGATAGAGAGAATAAATACAAAATTTAGTTAATAGAAAAAGTTTCTTCCCAGATAGAAGGAATTGACTTAAGTGAGATTTTTTTCTCTTATTGCAAAGTTAACTTCTATCATATTCCTTTTATTTGTTGTCATTGCTTTTAAGTTTGAAGTAGAGTAGATGGACATAAAGAAAACATTCTTACATAGATATCTAGAAGAAAAAATATACATGAAGCAACCAAAAGGATTTTTGGTGAAAGGAAAGAAAGAACTGGTGTGTAGGATAAAAAAAAGTCTCTATATAAGTTAAAGTAATCAGAAATGGTGTGGTATAAAAAATTGATACTTAGATATTGGAACTTGGCTTCACAAGGAGTAAAGTGGATCCTTACATATATATTTAAAATTAATTGGTGATTATATTATTTATTTGGTCTTATATGAGGATGATATGTTGTTGAGTGGAAATGACAGGGAAATCATCCAGGAAGTGAAAATTCAGTTTTCCTCTAAATTTAACCTAAAGGATGTCGATGCTGCAAATTTCATTTTGGGCATGGAAATTATAAGAAATTAGGTAGACACAAAAATTTGGTTAAATTAGAGGACGTATGTCAAGAAAATATTGTGGAGGTTTAATATGTAGGAATGCCAACTGGTAAAGGCACATATTCTTGTAGGTGTAATGTTATTTGTAGGTTATTGTCCCAAGACACATGAAGAGGAAGAGGACATGTCTCATGTTTCATATGCTGGTGCAATTGGAAATTTGATGTATAGAATTTTTTGCACTAGATTAGACATTGCACATGTAGTGAGAGTGTTGAGTAGGTATATGTCAAAACCAAGGAACATGCATTGGACAACAATAAATAGGGTTTTTAGGTATTTATGTGTCACTACTAGATATGTATTGCATTACCAAGGAAGACTATGATTGGACAAAGTGTTGGAAATACATGGTTTTGTTGATGCAAATTGGGCTGGAGATATGGATAAAAAAATATCTACAAGTGGGTATGTGTTTAACTTATTTGAAAGAGAAATCCATTGGATGAGCAAGAGATTGTCTATAATGGCACTCTCAAATATGGAATCTGAATACATGACAACCACTCATGCAAGAAAGGAAGTAGTATGTTCATATAGATTGTGTTTAGGTATTGGGTTGGCATAATGAGTTGTGAGGATATATTGTGATTGTCACATTGAAATATTCCTAGCAATGAACCCATCATGTCATTTTAAGACAAAGCATATTTATGTTCAATATCTCCTTGTGAGGGATATCATTGAAGAAAAGGTGCTGTTGGTGAAGGTGGAAACTTTGAAGAATGTTTCATATCAATTAAGAAAATAAATGGACACTGAGAATCTCTCTTGGTATAGAAAAACAATGGGCATTATTTCCTTGGATTTTTGATTATGTACTCCTATGACCCCTTATGTGAAATGAAAAAAAAAAAGTGGGAGAATGTTGGGTATGCGTTATATTCTTTACACAACTACCTCTATGTGTTGTATGCTTTGTTAGGGTAATGGGGGTGGGTGGGTGGGTCACAAGGGGGTAAAAAGCCCATATTTCTCTTGCCCTCTCGCTCCAGGGTTCAGGGTAGAACACCACCACCCCCCACCACCCTCCCCCCCCAAAAAAAAAAATATTTTGGATGGTTTTTTTTTAGCGATTTTCACCTTTAGTAGTTTTCTAGCGCATGGTGGTTTAGCTCCTGATTTTGTAGTTTTGGTTAAGACACTATGATTTTATTGTAATCCATGGTAAAGGAATGTTTTTTTATGGATTCCATGGGGTATATATTTTATTTTAATAGTACAAAGAAGAATATACTGAAAAATCTTTTTGGTTTCCCCAGTTTTGGTTTTCAGGTTAAAATCTCCGTGTTATTATCAATATATTTGCAAAAATTAACTATAAAGAATTAAAGCTTACACCATGGTGCACTTCAAAGATTTTTTCGTCATTCTAAACATATATTTAGAAGAAGAGGGATGGCCCTTACCATTATTAGACATTTACCGAGAAGTCACTTTCAGAAGGAGGTGGCTATAGGCTTTGTAATTGAGCCTTTAGGAGGGACTTGGAAACTTCTTTGTAAGGGGGATTTCGGGGAGGGAACATGCATATGAATTTGAGCTATGGGGGGAAGGGAAACCAAGGGAGGGAATTAATAATTTGTGATATGACGAACAAAATTCATACCATGAAATGATTCATCCATTGAAAAATGTAAATAATGCATGGGAGGATAAATATGCTTACCTGATCGGGGAGACAAGATCAAAATTATAGGCTCTATCTGAGTCCCGATGGTCTCTAAGGTTTGTGGCCTAATCTATGAATGTTTCCTAATATATGAAGAATAATTGGAACTAGAACCAATACCAATTGGGTTATTATCCTTATCTTATTAAAAACCTTCTTCAACCATCTTTTGCTTTAGTCGGCATGCCTTGAAAAAGAGAGGGGAGTTGGGTTGTAAAAAAATATATTGTGCTAGATTTTTCCAAACTACATGACATACAAAACAATGAAACAAAACCCTTTTAGTAATATATCACTTGAATCCATGTGTTGGCCCCAAAATCAATTTCAATATGATTGTGGAGACATCTATCTCTACCAAAACCCATAACCACTTGCTATCAACTTTAGATTCCCAATCCTTTTCAACCTAGATGAAACCATAGTATGATTACTGACTTCTAAACAACCTTGGTACCAAAAATACAAGGGAAGCCCTAGGAGGATGACCCATATTTGTGATATTGAGAGGGCCTCTCTCTAAGGGTCAATGGAAATTTTACACCTCTTCAGGAGGAGGCCTGAGGGGCCCCAAGTTCAATTATTGTTAAGCACATAGTCACTATCCTCGTATGTGAAAAAATGGAACATTATCTAGCCTTGAGCCAATGAATAAATTCAACCTATATCCCAACATTGCTATCAAATTGTATTTGACCTAAGATCAAATTGAAGCGACCCTTGGGGCCTTGGCATAAAATCTTCCCACCACAAATTTCCACCATAAAAATAGGATATCCACTAATAAATGTTCTCACTGATCTCCAATTTCACATGGTATTTTTTCCATCTTATGCACCTGACCTTCCTATAGGGTGATTGACTAGGGTTTGGGTGAAGGGCTTATGCAGAATCAACTACCACTTTTTCTATCATTGATACATTTTTAGCCAAGGGGGGACTGGGTGGATTTGAGCAAGGTTATTTGTGACTGTCCTTTTATACATTCTCAATGAAAGGATTTACCCATTGATACATGCTAGAATTTGCAAAGTTTCTTTCCCACCCTGCATTGAAGCATATATAGGTGGGGGGTTGCATGTACATGAGTTTTTTTGATCCATATTTATGAGGAAATAATTGAAATACCAATTTAAATTAGAACAAAAATATACAATGAAACATAACTTCAATTAATAAATAGCGAGTGCTGAAAACTGTTTACATACATAACAGAAATAAACTAGGTCGAGCGATTGTAGCTTATCTCTAAGAAGAGATGTGGAAACTACATGCCTTCTGAACTGATTTACAATGAGGTTTTGAGGCTTGTTTATCATGAAGAAACAATGAAAAACACTAACATCCAAAAACCTAACCCTACTGAGATGAAGTGCCAAAAGCTTGTGGGCCATGCTGGGGTTAGTTGGAACGTCAGCTTCCCGGGGTCATAACTTTGGGATACAATCTTCGTTTGGTGCACACGATACTTCATTAGAAATATTTATCTGAGGAAAACAACTGTAAAATAAAAATGGGGGTGATTAGTTTCTCGTTTTCCCATTTCTTGAAAAAACACCGTTTAGGGCCTCAAAACGGCTCTGGAAGTTCATGACCAAAAAATTACCAAAAATAAAAAAGTGCCGAAATAGGAAAATGTGATGGAAATTAGGAAACTAAAAGGAAAAATTTTTGGGTGTCCAAGTGGAATAGGTGGGAGGCCACCATATCCACCTGGATCAATCCTCCTCCCTTAGGAAGCAATGGTTCCCATTGCATTGAGTGCCTCCATGATATGGGGAAACTTCTACTGAACTTGGTCCCTAGTGAGCCACTTGCCTTGGTGGAAGAGTTGGCCAGATTTGACAACTCGATACAATGAGTTTCTCTATTGGTGAGTGTTCTTAATTTGTGTTTCCATGATCCGATCAATTGTGGCCTATTCAATGCAATCTAGGTTAATCTCTGTTGGTGTCAATTGCTCAACAATGTTTGATGTGTCCATCAATGGTAGAAAGTGTGGATGAAGGCAATCCACATTGAATACTGGGTGCAAGCTAAGGAATGGGGGAAGAATTATCACCCAAAACCTTAGTGATGGTGTAGGGCCCATATTAGAGTGGTCAGAGCTTCTGATGGAGTCCGGTAAGACGTTCCTTCTGTAAATGCAACCAAACTTTGTTGCCCACTTGAAGCTTATATGAAACTCGATGCTGATCATGACTTTGTTTGTACTTGGCATTGGATTTATCTAGGATATCATGGACTTGTGGAAAATGTGTTGGATATGTTTAATAAACCTGGTGGCTTTATCAAACTCAAATTGTACATGTGCAGATTCTTCCTGTGTAGTCGCAAGAGGCATGGCAACATCAATAATGCATAATGGTTGAAATCCCAGTGCCACTTGAAAGGGGATGTGGCCATTTGAGCTATAGAGAGATCTATTATAGATGTGATGCACATAGGGAATAATCTCATCTCATGTCCGTGGATGCTTGGAGTTGTGCATGCGTAGTATATTCACTATCATCCTGTTGAAAACCTCGACCTGGCCATTAGTCTGGGGATGGAATGTAGTCGACTTGGTGAGATTGTTGTTCAACAATGACTAGAGGCTTGACCATAATGCACTCAAGATCTTATGTCCTCATCTGATATAATGGTCTACGAGATCCCAAAATGTACCCATACTCTTTCGAAGAAAAATTTGGTAGTGTATTTGCAGTGATACTCTTCTTGCAAGTAACCAATATAGCCATCTTAGAAAATCTATTGAAAACCATAAATAAATAGTCATTTCCATGCTTGGTAGAAGGAATGCCAGGCATATAATCCTTGGAGATGGATTCCCAAGGCTATTTAGGAGTAAATAGATTAGTGTACAAGCTTTTTTCTTAATGGTTGGCTTGGTGATGACACAGGAAATACAAGATATGATATATTTTCCATGTGACCTGACTGTAGTGTGCTTCCCAAACCATCTTGGCATGCTTTCTTGAAGTAACACAAAGGTGCCCCAGGTAGCATAACAATGCGTCATAAAGGTGGAATTATGTTACTTTATTGCCATCCATTAGCATATGGTATGTGGTAGAAAATTATGGATCATTTTTATACAGTTGTGACCATCCAAAAGTATCGTGCCCACAAGAGTTGAGAATAATGGTCAATGCCACAATCGGGGTTTGATTGAGACAACTTGCAATGTTATTGGTGTTTCCCTTCTTGTATTTAATGTTCAAATGAAATTGTTGCAGATATGTGGACCATTTATGATGGTGATCATTCTGCAACTTCCCTTGTGTCTGTATAAAATGGAGACGCTGGTGATCTATGTGGATGATTGTCTCCTTCCCCAGAATGTAATGTTTCCACTACGACAAGCCTGCATGATGGAATACATCTCCTTATCGTAGGTGGGGTATTTCCGAATTGTATCAGAGTGTCTCACTATGATAGGTTACTGGATGCCCTTGTTGGGTGAGAAATGCACCAATAACATAGTCTGAGGTGTTTGTCTCAATTTGAAATGGCTATTCCAGGTTTGGCAATGTGGCTATCGATGTAGAGAAAAGGTAGTGCCTTAGCTCAACAAATGCCTTCTATTAGGACTTGGACCAGATTGTTTTTCTTTCGCTTCGCCTTTGGTAACTTGAATGAAAAACCAAGCGATATGAGAAAATCCAAACATGAACCTTTGATAGAAATTGGAAAGGCCCAAAAAGTTGCAAAGCTCTATGAGAGTTGTCAGGGCTGGCTAATCCTCAATGACTTGAATCATAGCTGGATCCACATGCATGCCTTGATAACCAATGATGTAGTCTAGATATTGGACCCGATTCATGCAAAAGGTGCATTTCTCCAAGTTGGCACATAGTTTGTGTTGCCATAGGGTTTCAAGGACCTTTCGAATATGTTGCAAGTGATATGCCTAACTCTTGCTGAAGATGAGGATGTCATCTAGGTATAAAACTACAAATGAGTTGATGAAAGACTGCAATATTTCATCCATAATCCTTATAAAAGTTGCAGGGGCATTTGTTAACCCAAAGGGCATGATCGACCACTCAAAAAGGCCCTCCATGCATTTGAAGGCGATCTTTCATACATCTGTGGGTTCTATTGGAACTTGGTGATAGCCAAACTTCAAATAAATCCTGACATATTTTTCGCCCATGAGGTGGTCAAGAAGGTCATAAAACCATGGGATTGAATACCTATTCTTGATAATGATTTTATTCAGTTTTAGATAATCAATACAGAGTCTCCAGGTACCATCCTTCTTTTGTACGAGTAAATTGGGCACATACAAGGTGATGAAATTGGTTAGATGTGCCATTTTTGTAGCAAATCTTGGATCTACTACTTGATTTCCTCTTTTTCCAGAATGGAGCAGTGGTATATTGGCCCATTGGGTGGAGGTACTCCAAGAGTCATATCAATCAAATGCTTGATTTGAGAATGGAAATGTACCCCTATGGGTGAGGAGAAGATGTCCCTATACTCTTCGATTACCTTATTCACTGGATTGTTCTACGTGGAGGAGCCCTTTCTAGGGGCTATGGCTGTGGCCATGATCTTCCCCTTACTTTGAGAGTGAATGAAAAAGATTTTTTTTTTTCCAGTAAGGGAGATGATCTTACTACATTGCTTAGAAAAGATCAAAGAAATGGTGTTAGGAGGGGCTACCTCTAGTATCCAATATAGTTTTTTTTTCCAAAGAAATAATAATAATGCGAGGTCTGGACTAATACACAACATGAAACTTACACAAGTATGGTTGGCCCAATAAAACATCACAAACTTCAAGAGGAGAAACATCACACAATACCTCATCCGTGAAGGGCTTGATGCTGTAGGGAAGGTGGCACTGTTGGCTGACGCTAAGATCTCATCCTTGGTAGAGCCACTCGATGGTGTATGGTTGTGGGTCTGGTATGGTTGGTAAGCCCAACTGCTTAAAAACCTTTTCTGAGATGAGGTTATTTTGGCTCCCATTGTGGAAAATGAATTGTAGTTGAGAACTCGTCACCCACAATTGTGAGTGGACGAGACACTCCCCTCCTTTGAATCTTCGGGCTCAATATTTTGGACCTTATTGGTGGCAACACTGGAAATGGGTTATACATTAATAATGTTCTTCCCCTTGTCAGGATCTAGCTTAGAGTCAAAACATGCATATGAATTTGAAGTGTTTAACTTGACTATTAGTGACTTCTTGGTGCGACACTCAATTGTGTTGTGGATGGGGCTTTTGTGGAACTCACACCATTTTCCCATGTACTTCTTCATCTTCATGATGCTATTATTTGCTTGTGGCTTCGATGGATTTTCTTGGGTCAACCCACCTTGAAATGTCCTTTGTTATGCAGTTTGAAGGTGCCTTTCCATTACTTTGGGTTCACAGATCCAAAGTTTTGCTTCTCTTGTTTAAATTTATGTTTGATGTTGATATCATATCGATACGTGGCGGTATGTTTGGAGATGTACAATAAATAGATTTTTTCTCGGATGTATTTGTGCAGATAGCCATGGTACTTGAGTAAAAAATTCCTCTCAAAATTCTTGATGCCCAACTTCAAGCAAAAGGTATGAGAAATATTTGTGAACTTTGGCATGTCATGGTCCCTTTTCTACCATAGCATGGTCCATTTTATGTACTTATCTTCATAGCTCCCAACAGGGTAATATTGTTCCTTGATAACATCTTAGAAACAATTCCAAGAGGGTGTGGTTGAAAATAGTGCGAGTTCCTCCTCGTCCCTCTTCTCACAGTAAGTTTACCACCTATCCATGATGTGGGGGGTGACTTTGAGGAGTGGAATAGTAATCTTTTCCCTATCAAAAAAATTATGGACCAAAGAGTATCCTTCCAACAGATTTAACCATCTATCTAGGGCATATGCATCTATATGGCCTTCAAATATAGGAATTCCAAATTTAAATTGTACCTTAAAAGTGGTGGCGCCTCCAAAGTGATTGTTGGATGACTATGCTTCACCCGCTAATGCCTATAGAAGGATCTAGTAGAAGTTATCCATCATCTCATTTCGGTTTTGCTTGATGGCCTCTTCAAGAAACATTTTGAAAGGATATCCTACTACCTTGTCTTTATTTTTTTCCACCATGGGAGGCCGTTGGGGTCAGAGAGGCCGATCTTGTAAGGGTTCAACTAGTTCAAGTCCCAACTTCTTATATCCTGTCCTTGTTGGGGACATGCACAATAAAATAGAGAAATAACAGACTGCTCTAATACCAATGATTCAAATTTATGAAGGAAGAAATTATATATCGATTTAAAGAAGAACACAAAAATACAGCAAGATATAACTTCAATTAATAAATAGCTAGCACTAAAAACTATTTACATACATAAGAGAAACAAACTATCTTGGACAATGATAACTTATCTCTGAGAAGGGATGTGATGGTTACATGCCTTTTGAACTGAGTTACAATGAGGCTTTGAGGCCTTTTTATGATGAATAAATAATTAAAATCCATAAACATCCTAAAATCTAACACTAGAAGATGAAGCACCAAAAGCTTCTAGGCCCCACTAGGGTTAGAACATCAACTTCCTAGGGTTGTAAATTTGGCATACAATCTCCATTTGGCGCGCACGACACCTCGTTAGAAATATCTATTTGAAGAAATTTTTTTTTGATAGAAAATAAAATCATTGGACCTACATTTTCCCATTTCTAAAAAAAACACCATTTAGGGCCTCAAAATGGCTCTGGAAGTTCAACATCCAAAAAGATACCAACAATAGAAAACTGCTGAAATATGAAACTATGATGGAATTGGGAAACTAAAAGGAAACATTGTTGGGGGTCCAAGTGGAATAGGTGAGTGGCCACCAATATCCAACTGAATCACTTTTTTCTGAGGATAATGCCTAACCACCTCGACGATTTCCTCGTTGGATGGGAATATCACCATAGAGGTGAGAATATCCTCTTTGAAATCAAATAACTTGCCATACATGATTATTCTAGTATCATGGTATTTATTGTTTGTTGGTTTTTGGTCTTGTAGCAATGAGGGGGAACCACATGATTCTTTATTAGTTGATCATGCATTAAAACTATGTTGGAACTACTTCAACTCACCCATGTCTTAAAAGAGAATTGTGGAAAGCCTATGTGCATCTTTTGGACTCTACAAAACCCTACTTTTGTTTAAATTTATATAAATTGATATTTTAGATTAAAATAAATTGTGTTGGGCCAAATAAATTATATGAAAATTTAATAAATGTTTCAAATTCCTAATCAAGAGGGCACATGGGATGCATTGATTTATGATGTAATGATTAAATGGAGAAATCATGGAACAATGAATTTTTCAGCAATTGTGAACTAGGTAAATTAAGGATTGATTTATTTGTATGGAAATAAGTGATGATTATTTAAGCTGATTTTCATGTTTGGACAAGGATTTTGAATTCATATTGGGAAATGTCATATTTGGATATTGAAATGTAATGGAGGTGTTTCTAGACAAATTTATATGATGTTTTAATTTATTGATTTTACCATGAGAAAATTAATTGATAAAATGTTATGTAAAGTGGATGAAATATTAATTTAAGAATGATTATTATTTGTTTTAAATTTAATTTCTAAAATGTGCATTAGTTCAAAATCAAGGAAAATTTGGAATAAAATTTGGTAAGTTCCTAGTGGGTTTGAGTGTTCATGTAATTTTTGTTTTAGTTAGTTTATTTTTAAATAAAATTGTGAAATATACAATGATTTTGTAATTTAAATATTAAATTTAGAAACTTTCTTAATTTTTTTTTGGTATAAAATGAAGTATGAAGTAATGTTTGTTTTTAATGAATAATTTAAAGAATTCTAAGAATTTTAAAGAGACTTTATTGTTATTTCGAAACAACATGGTGTAATAGGCAACAACTTTGTGATTTAAATAACAAATTTAAGACTCTTTAAATATTTTTAGAAATGAAGTATGAAAAGACAATAATTTTTCAAATTAAATAACAATTTAGGGATCTCTTAACGATTATTTAAAAGAAAGTCTAGACAAGAATGATTGTTTTAAGATAGTAATTTTTTTTTTGAAGTGCATATTTGATAAATGTGCACATGTGTGTGTGTAAGTCAATATATTCAATATTTTAGGGATAAACCAAAGAATGCATGATATTTCATCTTATTAGTGCTCTAGATGATCACTCCATGTTCAATCAGGAAAAGTATACTTGATCATGATGGCTCTAGAACTTTGTGAGTTGCAAATGCAGTTAAAAGCGCTGTTAGATTTGGGATTTATTAGACCTAGTATATCACCTTGGGTTGCGCTAGTGATTTTTAGCAAGAAGAAAGATAGTTCCTAATATTGTGTATAAATGATAAGGACCTGAATTGAGCCATAGTAAAGTATATATGTAATCAATACTCAAAATATATGACCTATTTGACCAAATGAAGGGAGCAACAATTTTCTCAAAAAATCGATCTACGATCCAAATACCACCAAGGTGACATCCCAAAAAAATTTCATTTCAGACTTGGTTTGGGCACTATCAGTTTGTAGTAGTGCCATTCAGTTTGACCAATGCATAAAAAATGTTCGTGAGTCTCATGAAAGGTGTGTTCAAGAAGTATTTGGACCAATTTATGCAAGTATTTTGGGAAGATATTATTGTGTATTCCAAGAATGAAAAGGAGCATGAAGGGCACTTAAGGGTTGTGTTGACATGCTTAAGAGAAATTCAAATGTTTGGAAAGCTATCAAAATGTTCTTTCTTTAAGAAGAAAATTATTTTCTTAGACACATCATTTTAGGAGAAGTGATTTCAGTTGACCTGGAAAAGGTAAAGACCATAATGGATTTGATATTACCAAAACATTCTCATGAGATGTGTAGCTTCATGGGGCTAGTGGGTTATTATGAAATATTCATGGAAGGGCTTTTGAAGATTGAAAAACCCATCACTACATTACAATGAAATGGAGTTAGGTATGAATGGACAGATGAATGTGATATCACATTCATTAAAATATAGAGATTACTAACTAGTGCACTGATCCTTCCAGTTCTTACATGGAGAGGGATTTCACATTTTGCATAGAAGCTTTGAATCAAGAAGGAAGGGTTGGCTATTTCTCTGTGGACATAGCCCAAATTAGGTGAACTACGTATATGTGTGTCTCTCTTGTTTTATGTGTTTGTGTTTTTGCAATATTTTATGTGTACAATTTCTTTGTAATATATAATTTTCTAACATCTGGTATCAGAGCCAAAGGTTTATTTGGATGATAAACTCACAAGAGAGAAGGGTTCTAGGTTTGAGTGGGAGAAATGGTGAAATATGGTAGGTTTAGGGTCGATAACTTCAATGACCAAAACTACCAACTGTGGAAGATGCAGATGGAATATTATTTGTATCAAAAATATCTGTACCTACCATTGAGCGGAAAAAAGAAGAAGATGATGAGTATGAAAAACATAGAATGGGATATTCTTGATAGAAAGACACTTGGAACAATATGGCTGTGCCTAGCGGCGTCAGTGGCCTTTAATATTTCAAAGGAAATGACAACAGAGGGTTTAATTAAAACATTGGCCAACTATATGAAAAATCCTCAGCCTCAGACAAGTTATTTCTTATGAAGCATTTATTTAATATGAATATGTTAGAAGGTGGATCTATTGCTGATCATTTAAATGAATTATTACGATTACTAGTCAGTTAATTTATGTAGGGGTAAATTTTTATGATGAAGTTAGAGCTTTGTTATTTCTATGCTCAATGCCAGAAAGTTGGAATGGAATAGTTATGTCCAGTAGTAACGCTATCTCTATATCTAGTATTTTAAAGTTTCATGATGTAGTTGGTGCTATCCTTAGCGAGGAAATGCGACGGAAAAGCTCTAGTGAGACATCAGGTAATGCTTTGATTGCAGATACTGTGGGAAGAAAAATGGAAAGAGCCCAGGATATAGTAGTAAGTCAAGGAAAGGTAGATCCAAGTCTAGATCGGGGATAGTGTGCTGGAAATGTGGGAAGAAAGGACACCTAAAGAAATACTATAAGTCTCGGAAGGGAAAAGAAGGAGACACACAACAAGAAAATAATCATGAAGCGAATGTGACAGGTGATATGTTGCGAGATGCTTTGATTCTTCCATTAGAAAATATTATTGATGCTCAAGTGGTTTATTCAGGTGCCTTATTCCATGCCACACCTGATAGGAAACATTTTAATGACTATGTTCAAGGATATTTTGGATAGGTTCATTTGGGTGATGATAAACCCTGTAAAATCATTGGAATGGGAAGTGTTTTCATAAAAAAAATAATGAAAACCAATGGCTATTGAAGGAGGTAAGGCATGTTCCAGATCTAAAGAAAAAACTAATTTTAACAGGGCAGTTGGGTGGTGAAGGTTGTGTAACTACTTTTACAGATAAAACCTGGAAGGGCACTAAAGGAACACTGGTAATAGAAAAAAGAGAAAAGGTTGGTAAATTGTACTTATGCAATGATATTTCTAATTTTTTTAATGCTATAAACTCCACAGGAGAAGATACAACATTGTGGAATCATAAGCTCAGGCACGTGAGTGAGAAGGGGATGCAGATTCTTCACTCAAGAAATTTGTTGCCAGGTTTGAAGCATTTTATTTGGATTTCTGTTCAAATTGTGTTTATGGAAAACAAAAGAGAGTCATATTTCTCAAATTTGGGAAAGAAAAGAAGAGTGAAATATTAGAGCTTGTGCATACAAATGTATGGGGACCTGCTTAGGTATCATCTCTCAGTAGCTCTCACTATTATGTTAGTTTTATTGATGATGTGACTAGGAAAACCTGGATTTATTGTATTCTAAATAAATATGTTGTATTTGATACTTTTAAGAAATGGAAATATTTTGTTGAGAATTATACAGGAAAGAAGTCGAAGTGTCTCAGATCAGACAATGAAGGAGAATATTGCGGTAAAGAGTTTGATAAGTACTATTCAGAGCATGGAATTCATAGAGAGAAGACAGTTCCAGGAACACCACAGGAAAATGGTGTGTTAGAAAGGATGAAAAGCACAATCATGAAGCATGCAAGGTGTATGAGATTGCATGCAAGATTTCATTTACAATTTTGGGCAGATGCTATAGATACTACTGTTTATCTAATAAATAGAGGGCCTTCAAGTTCCTTGGATGGTGGTATTCCAGAGGAGGCATGGATAGGTAAAAAGGTAAACTACTCATTTTTTAAGACTTTTGGTTGTGAAGCGTTTGTCCACATTAATAAAGAAAATAGAACAAAGTTTGAGGCAAAATCAAAGAAATGTACCTTTATTGGATATTGTGTTAATGATTTTGGTTATTGCTTATATGATTATGAAAATCACAAATTCATTAGGAGTAGAGATGTCATATTCAATGAAAGAGTCTTGTATAAGGATCAAATATAGGAAAATAAACAAGAAAAAGAAAATAGAGAATACACAGTGCTTGATGAGATCACATAAAAAGTAAAGGTGTATGAAAATCATAATGATCAACAACCACAACAACAACATGCACCTCAAACACCTAAAAGTGGTGTTATAAGATCTACCATGATAAGTAGACCCCCTGAATGATACTCTCCTTCATTATATTATGTATTGTTAACTAATCTTGGTGAACCATAATGTTATGAAGAAGCAATGCAAATAGAAACGAGGAAGATTTAGTGGGAGCTAGCCATGAAAGAAGAGATGGAATCCTTGGTACATAACTAGACTTGGGACTTAGTCAGGTTGCCTGCAGGTAAAACATCATTGCATAATAAATGGGTTTACAGGTTGAAGGAAGAAGATGGAGGTAGAAAAAGGTATAAAGCTAGACTTGTGGTGAAGGGGTTTACATAGAATAAAGGTATATAATTTGATGAAATATTTTATCGAGTTGTTAAAATGACTTCAATCAAAACTATTTTAATTCTAGTACCAATGGAATATTTGCATCTTGAGCAGTTAGATGTAAACGAAACCTTTCTCCATGGGGATTTGGAGGAAGAGATATCTATGCAACAGCCACAAGAATATGAGGTCAAAGGGAAGGAGAAACTAGTGTGCAGGTTGAAGAAGAGCTTGTATGGATTAAAACAGGCTCCAAGGCAGTGGTATCTAAAATTTGACAGGTTCATGTCTGAACAAGGTTATACTAGATGTCACTATGATCATTGTGTTTATCTCAAAAGGAAAAATGATGACAACTATATTATATTGTTATTGTATGTAGATGCCATGCTTGTTGCAGGGTCTAACATGTAGGAAATAAATGTTCTCAAAGGAAAATTAGAAAATTCATTTGCAATGAAGGATTTGGGTGCTGCAAAACAAATCCTTGGTATGAGAATAACTAGAGACAGGAAAAATCACAAATTAACATTGTCTCAAAGTGAGTACATACAAAAGGTGTTGGAAAGATTTAATATGTAGAATGCAAAACCAATTAGTACACCATTGACTATCCATTTCAAACTAAGTAAAGAGATGTGCCCCAAGACCCAGGAAGAGATGGATTATGTGTCTAAATTTCCATATGCATAAGTAGTTGTAAGCTTAATGTATGGAATAGTCTGCACAAAGCCTAATATTGCACACGTAGTGGGATTTGTAAGCAGGTACATGAACAATCCATGAAAAGAACATTGGATGGAAGTGAAGTGGATTCTCAGGTATTTGAGAGGTACCACAAATCAAGCATTATGCTTTGGTAGTCCAAACATTGTTCTACATGGATATGTTGATGCAAATATGGCAGGTGATAGAGATAACAAGAGGAGCACCACAGGGTATGTGTTTACTGTAGGGGGAACAACTGTTAGTTGGGTTTCAAAAATTTAGTGTGTTGTTGCACTTTGAACAATGGAAGTAGAATTTGTTGCTGCTACAGAGGCTAGTAAAGAAATGATTTGGTTGCAAAGGTTTATGGATGAATTGGGTAAGAAGCAGGAGATGGGAAAATTATACAGTGAAAGCCAGAGTGCCATTTATATTGCAAAGAACTCAACATTTCATTCCAAGACTAAACATATATAGCTCGAGTACCACTTCATATGGTCAGTGTTGGAAGATGGATAATTGACGCTGGAAAAGATACACACTAGCCAAAATCTTGCAGATATGTTAATAAAAGTTGTAACCAGGGAGAAAATGAGATTCTACTTTATTCAATTCATCTTCAAGTATGATGATGAAGATGAGAAACACCCAGGTCCAAAGTGGAAGAATTTTCCAACAAATGAAGAAACGATGGAGTTGCTATAATCAGTCTCCAAGTGGGAGATTGTTGGGTGCTAAGCCTGATTATCTTATATATTTAGAGGTATTGCTGCATTGGACCCCAGTTCCTAATGGGGCGGTAATGTCACTCGTTTAATAATCATCAGGGGGGCGATGATGATTTTATGGGCTCCCCTTTGGCGCGGCTTTAGGGGCAACGCCCCCAAAGCTAAAAATAGATGTAAAATTTCCTTGTAAAATATTGTAATTTCATAGTCAATATAGGCCATTCATTAGGCAGATGATTTGACAGTAGTAGTTATGTTTAATTTAAGTTTTTTTTTCCTCGAAGGAAACCCCTTGATTTATATGAGGGAATTTTATTGTGGCTGTGTATATGTGTATTTTGAGCAAGAAAGAGAGAGGAGACTGTGTGAGAACGAAGAGTAAATTACAACGTATTTGCTGTAGGTTGTATCTCTTCATTTTGCTGGATTATATAAAAGAAGATATTGGTTGTTTCTCCATGTAGATAGCCCAAATTGGGTGAACAACATATATTTGTATCTCTCTTGCTTTTTTTGTTTTTTGTGTTTGTGTTTCTACAATATTTTATGTGTACCATTGCTCAGTAATATATAATTTTCTAACATATGGGGATACAGCCATCATCTCCATACTACTGCATAACAACATTATCTTTTTGGAATACCTCCTTCAAGTAAGAGGGAGGCCACCAACAAAACCAAAACACCATACACCTCATGGCTAAATGATACATAATGAAGTTATCAGGATAATACATGAGATAAAGGATTGAAACAATAGAAATACATGGTTATACTTTAACTCCATCAAACCACACATGATTGAACCAACTCAAGGCTCTCCTCAAAACATGCTTGACACCAAGACCAATAAACCAACTAGACCCAATAATGGATGCAATAATATTATAGGGCTAATCCTTCTCACATGAGAGCATACATAGCTGAAATATACATCCACTTACATGGCTGGAATGCATGCCAAATACTTCTTTATCTCATATGCTTCCAATGGAAATTTTGCATACTATAATGCATACATGGATGAAATATACATCCACTCCTATGCATGCCTACCATCATCACTCTCACCAAGAAATGAACCAAAAAATATAATACACATCTATAACAAGTACATGGCTAAATCATACTGCTCTACATCCCATGCATGATGTTGCAACACATTATAACTCCCACATGAATGCATGACCAACTCTACGAAGACACAACTAATGACAATGACAATTATAAAAAATTACATAAAATGTTGATTCATAGCTTCCAAATTATGATTATTAAGTGATAAATATGTTATAAGACAAATTAGTGAAAGCATAACTCCCTTTGATCTCATTATACCTCTGATGAACATGTTGACCTCACGGACCTGTATATGCAAGTAATTTCACAATCAACATGCTGCTACTGCTACAAATCATACACATGTCCAACATGCTACCATAGTGCCACATATCATGCTACCTCATACTTCCATAATCTACTAGGTGCTCCCCTTGAGGATATGAAGGCATCACATGCATCTTTGCAGTCCGAGAGATATGTCATGTAAGAATGGATTGAAATAGGGGATGATCTCTCCTACTAAAAAATTTGACAAGGAAGAGTTATTCTTCAATCTCTTCTTTCTAGTCACTCTTCCCTTCAACAGATACACATTATCTGGTGTCTTGAATCCTTCGGTGATAACTCTCTTTGACCCTTCTTTTCGGATGAAACAAACTTTATAGTCAAAGATCACTTCCTTGACTCCATCAACCATTTGGCCCATGCTCAAGATATTGTGATTGAGACCCTAAATAAGCCACACATCAGTTGCATTGGTCTTCTTGTCACCAAGATTGGCCTTACCACTTCCCAACACTCTCACTAATTCATTACCTTCAAAAACAACATGACCACTCTTGGTTCTCTTCAGAAAGTGAAATATGCTCCTATCTCCTAACATATGGTGGGAACATATTCTATCAATGTACATCTTATCATCTTCATCATGTGAGAAAAGAGCAATACCACACATTCCTAGCTACTCCTCCTTTTTCTTCCATATGGTCCTTGGCTACTTTCTTGGTTGAACACTCTCCTCTATCTACTCCTTTTGTTTTCATGGCTTGAAAAATCTAGACAACTTACAATCTTTGGCCATGATCCAAGAGGATTTTGGAGGATTGATCCAAGTGGATTTTCAAAGATTACCAACAACATGGTAAAAGGCTCAAAACTAAAAGTAGAAGAATCTAGATAAACATAGCATCAGATCAAAGTGCTCGTCATCTTGATTCCAACGGTGTGAACGAAACTCGAATCCGAGTTCACATGAAGAAATTAGAGCAAGTCAAAGTTCATTTTGACTTATCCAAGTGGCAGGAGGAGATGTCGTGGCAAATTTTTCAGCGAATGGGGAAGCACCAAGTGGTAGGTTATCATTGGGTCCCACATACCACATATTGAGGGAAAATAGAGGTCACATGTTAAGTAATAAAACTCCAGCATTTCCGATTTGCGATTACGATATCACATATCACATATTGGTGGTGGACAAGTGTTATGAATCAGACCCCGATAGAGCCTAGTTGCAATGCAATATATCACATATCGTAATCGCAAAAGGGGCTAGTGTTTGAGAAGTGGCCCCGATAGTAATCCAGATTGCAATTGTGATAGGGTTCCAAATGCGATATGTTTTACACTATCTTTCATAGTCTGACGGGTCCGCTGATATCGCAGTTGTATGGACTTTGATATCCACTAAGGGAAAGTGCCGATTGTGATTTTTGATGGGGCTCTGGACCTGAAATTGTATGTACTAGGTTTGATAATCCTAGCGGGTCTATAGTTGTATGGGTTTTGGTGTTTGTCGATGGAAAGCGCTGATTGTGATTTGTGATGGTGTTCCGAGATGTAATAATTTATATGTTATGTTTAATACTCCTGGCGGTTCCGCTGTATCATAGAGTGCCTGTTGTTTGGAATTGGGTTTGCCTGTAAATTTTTCAGTTAACGACGATAGTCATGTCGCCAAGTTAAGTGCACATTCAAAGGGTTTTTTCCATGTTTGTAAGGATTGTTGCTGCAACCCATGATCCTTGATATCAGATCAAACTCGCTTGCTTAACTTGGTCTGTTGTTCGAAACTTCCTGGGGTTTGAGGGATTTTCCACCATGCTTATTTAAAGGACCCTTTTGTGTCAAAAGAGGGCAGAGAGGACTAGCCGAATAGTTTAGAGAAGTAGATTGCAGTAGAACTTGACCCTGGAAGTAGGCCAGGACCTCACCTTGAGCAGCAGGGAGGTTCCAAGAAGTTTCAGAAGGCCTGATTTTCCAAATTGGGTGTTTGGATAGGCATTTTTGCATGATTTTTTGCCCAGAGTTCATTGGTACTATATGTTTTTGAAGCTGAGCTCTCCATTCTTCTACCATCTTCTAGCGTGGAGGTATAAGGATTGTAAAGAACGTTTCTTGTAATTCTATCTCTTTTTATTCCACTTAATGAATGAAGGCCTCCCCACTATTGAGCAGGGCTTGAAGACGTAGTCCAAATTGGACGAGCTCCATAATAAAATCATTGTGTCATGGTTTCATGTTCTTCTCATTATTTCATCATTGTTTATGTGGTTTTAAGTTATATGGTTAATTATATATATTATATGTAATTTCGATGCATCTGCAAGTAAAATATCTTGGATCAAGTTTGGTATCATAGCAGGTCTTTGTAGATGCAAATTGCATGAGTATATGCTAACCTAGAACAAACTACGAAAATGAGAAGGAAAGCTTAAGTCCTTTGATCCTGAAGCAAGACCTGCACAACAAAGAATAAACATGGCCAATGAAGAAGCTCATTAGGAAGAGGAACATATTTTCCATAAGGTATTGTACAATATGGCAAAGAAAGTGGACAAGTTTTTTTCATAGTATGAGAAGGCACTTGGGCATGAGAAGAAGGATGTCAATGACAATGGATCAGAAAATCATGAAGGTGGTGGAGAAGAGCCTCCTCCCTCTCCTTCTTCAAGTGACAGCTCTCATTAATCTCATCAAGATTCCAAGCATTCCTCCAAGAAACCGTTCTTCAAGTTAAATGTAAAGTTTGACCTCCCCATGTACAATGGAGAGTGTAGTGCAGAAAAACTTAATAAATGGATAAGATAGATAGAATTTACTTCCAGATCCAACATATCTAATAAGATGAGGTGAAAGTCCAATTAGCATCTCTTCGACTGAGTGACACTACTCTCGTTTGGTGGGAGAGTAAGTTGAAGAAGGGCAACACAAAGTCAGGTAACCTTCTGTCCTCTTCGTCTAGTTTTATTTCTGCATCCAAGACCAATTTTACCCTTTTGGTTATAAAAAAAAGGCACTTATGGAATGGAAATATCTAAGGCAAGGTAAAGGCAAAAATGTGTAAAGCTTCACTGAAGAATTTTGGAAATAAGCATTGCATCTTGGCATCTCATTAGATTCACTCGAGACTGTAACTAAGTATGTAGGTACACTACATAGTTACATAGATACTCACTAATACTATTCGAGCCTACTACAATTGATGAGGTCAACGTAAAGGCTATTCATCTTGAAAGCCGAGGCAAGAATAACAGAGATGATCAAGCCAAGAAGATGCCATTCAAACCTTAGCATGGAAAATTCCAGAAGAAAGGCAAAGGGAAGGATAAGAATATTGTCACAACCAAGAGAGGGGACAAAGCAAAACTGTCTTGTACTCATTGCAAGAAATATGGTCATGACAAGGACCACTGCTGGAAGATGCATCCAGAGTTGAGACCAAAGATATTCACTAGAAAGGGGAAGCAGAAGATAGTGGAAACATTGCAGGAGATTGGATCAGATTACGACGATGAGACATTGATCACAGCCATGGGTGCAAGAGGTACTCATTCTGTTAATGATAGTTCTGATTCGATTGCGAGTACTAGTTATTTGAATGAGCCTGTAAAGAGAATTGAGTTATTCCACATTAGAGTTGTTATAAAACATACAAAGGTGGAAACTCTGCTTGATTCAGGTTCCCAAGAAAACTTAATCTCATAGTCCTTAGTGAAAAAGCTAGGCCTTGAAACTAAGCCTCATCCAAGTTCATACCCACTTGGTTGGGTAAGCGATAAAGCCAAACTATAGGTAACCAAGAAGTGTAGGGCCAGATTTGTTATTGCTTCCAAATTAGTTGATGAGGTAGAGTTAGATGTTGTGCCTTTGGACATTTGTGGATTCATCTTGGGAAGTGATCTGAAATGGAGCTGATTAATAATGCTGTGCTAATTCCCCATTCAGAATAAAACCCAAGATGCTTATCATTTGCTTATCAAGTGCTTAAGGATTTGCCATTTTTTTCTTAATTAACTGATTCCCGTGTGTTGAAGCCCTGAAAATCGGGTCTACAACAAGGGGGATAACCACCTGGTCCAGACCTTGAAAGCAATGCCTTTTCCGTTTGGGATAGTGGCTCCGACTGGGGGTAATGGGACCAGTTTCCCAATTTGTTTGTGATGATGCTAAGGGATGATGTTTTCCTTCCTAAAGAGAATGCTTTTAATCTAAATCTAATCTAACACATGCAATTTTATTCTAATGAATGGAAACATCTAATTCTAAAAACTATCTTAGGATTAAATCTTCACTTATGCAATCTAAAATAGTTTCTAACAACAATCAGTAATATCCAATTGCTACGAGAAAAGAATCCATTAAAAGTAAATTGTTTCATATAAGAAATTAGTCGAAACAATTATGATAAGCATATCACATAATAAGTTATTCATACACTCAACATAAAAAGAATAGTTACCACCATACAAAAGTGCAAAAATGATTACTGAACATTGAGGCCTTCATATATAAACAACTGAAAATAACATATCACTTAATGCATATGCAGAAATCATTAAGAGATAAAAGTACCATTGATAATAATTCCTACTCATGAGCTTCAACAACATAGATTTATCTTCTCATAAGTCAATATCTACTAAGAGTACAGAAGTGCATTTCAGTAGTAGACATTAAACATAGATATAAATAAATCTCATTTCATTCATTTATCAAAACCTCCACAGCGGGGCAAAAGTGCATGTTCTGAAGAACTCTATTTGATAAATTTCTGGACCCTTGTTTAAATACATGAGAGGGGTTTAAGTACTACTAACTAAAGACTAAAAATATTTATTACAAAAATATAGGAGGAGGTTTAAATGACCATCCTCATCTAAAGAAAAAATAAATTGAAATTAAACTGAAACTGTATCTAAAGATCAACTATAGGAGGAGGTTCTCTCAAGTCGAAAGTATCTAGCATCGGCTTCAGGAGTGTCGGTTGGCCGACCTCCGATTTTAATTGTCCTACGAAAATGGAATCAACAAGCGCTGGTGCTATCTTCTCGGCAGAATTTGTAAGGAACTTTAGAGTCATACACTGACTGTGTGGTTTCACCAAATATTGCCAGTAAGTGTCCCATTTTAACTTAGTTAACTTTTTGATTGACTCTGAATTTTCTTCAGCTTTTTGTCTCCAACTCATTTGCAGTTGCTGTGTTTTTGGGAGAAATCCTGGAGTGGTTTCCAATATTAGGTTGGCTCTGTGCAGATTTTCATTGACACAATCAATAATATTACTTGCTGTTGTCGCTGCTTCTTCCGTTGCCTGTCTGCTTTTTTGATATGTGCATCCCATTTATTAAAAAAAATTTCTTTGTGGGATTCATTGATCTTGGGCAACCCTGCTTTCTTGCCTTCCTCTGATTCCTACCAATTCAAATAGTCAGAAACTTTCTTATAAATTAAATCATAATCAGGTCGCAAATCTACGACTTGACTTGTCATATTGTCACTTATTTTGCAGTGAGAGTTCCATTGCGATATTGTTTGGCAAAGCGTTTCCTACTGTTGCAAGAGTTGATCATTCATGGCAAGGGCTTCTGTGAAAAATTCTGCAACTTTAGGGTCATCTTTGTGCATTTCTAACGTGACCTGTAAATTCTGTTATTTTTCAACCAGATTGCTTTGATAACCCAGCTACATTTGCTGGAAATCCTATTGTAACTTTACCAATTTTTCTTCTGCTTCCCGGCTAACGCTGGCCTGCTATAATTGTTGCTGCAAAAATAGGATTTTATCTTCTTTATCTTGAATCAATATTTGAACTTCAGATGCTTTTTCAATAGTAGCAGAAGCATAAGCTCCTGCGATTTGGGATAATCTAGTCAGGTTCTCTATCAGATCAGTGGTAGGGTCTTGCCAAAGGACATCTAGCGGCTCTGCTTTAGGTGAGAGCATGCTATCTAGTTTTCGCTTCTTTCTCTGTTTCCCGAGAAAAGCTTTGTGCTGTGGACTGTAAAACACATCTAGAGGAGGGATTTCCTCTATCTTTATTATAATTTCAGATGATGGAGTTATGAGAATGTGCTCAATTTTTGAAGCATTGAGAACTATTTCAATCACCATTTCTGTGGTTATCTGTGCTAGATTCTTTGGTGTCTCTACGTTTTTCTCCTCCGTGTTTATTAATTCATTAATTTTTTCCCATTATTTCTCTAGCTCTGTTCTTAATGGCTTTGTTGGCTAGATGAGGGGAGAGGGAATTTCCACCTGTTTTGGTGACAACACTTGCTACTCAGGATTCTCCTTGGATTGGGTAGTATCCTTGATTGATCCTTCACCCTTGTTATGATCGCTCTCTGACCGTCTAGACCTTTTTGGTGATTCTCTTTTAGACGTAGATTTACACTTCTCTTGCCCCGAGATTTCACTCATGCTAATGATGGGAGTGGGTTCCCTCATTGGTTCTACATGCAATTTGTCCAATGGGACATTTGCCAATCTTTGTTCTCTATAGAGTTTAAACTCTTGGAGTTTTACTGGGCCAAACTGGATTTGGGCCATATGTAAGATGTCTCTAAGTGTGCTCTTCTATTGGAAAACGTCATCGAAGAGATCATCTTCTTGAGTGAACACCTTTATTTTAACTGTCGTGGTAAAATTCTTTATCACATCAAAGGGATCAAAATTTCTCCTTGGGAAATTAGGAAATCGTAGACTCAACATGTTGTCTACTTCCCTGAAGGCGTGACCTAAATCAAACAATGCAAAAGCTCCACAAACCATAGGGAATTGCGACCAGATTGCCTTTTTCTTGTCCTTAAGTTCTTTGCTCATTCCCCCAATCCCACAGGTTTGGTAGGCTATTTCTCGGGCCATCAATTCATCAAGAACATACAAGGGAGGTATATGAGAAGAGGAAATGCTTCCAAATACTCTAATATAAGTGAAAAATTCTTCTCCGAACCATCTTCCCATAGGGAGAATATCAATTTTAGCTTCAGGAGTAAATCTTGGGGCATTTGTATTATACAACATCTTGTGAATGGGTAGCATAACTCCATGGCTGATTTTATAAAAATATGGGGTGAACTTAGAATCCCGCAATTCCTTATGGTAGACTTGAATGGGTAAGAGATTATGTACCATCCATTTCCAACCCATGAGAGGAAATTTAGAAACAAAACAGATAGCATCCGTGACATAGGCAACTAGGAAGAAGGGAGGATAAAACCTCTGAGCAAAACTCCTTTTAGTCCGATAATTCCAAATAAAAGAGGCTAAGTTATCAGACAATATTTGGGCCCAGTCCATTATAGTGGCATTGGTGGCCACATCCAGTAGGGGTAGCCACTCGGATGAAAACTTATTTATATCAGGTTTTCTGAATAACCTACATAACATTGCAGTAGTGAAACAATACGGAGAAGAGAGGGAACCAGTGCTTTACATACCATTTTTTTCCTTCTTTAATGGCTCTTCCTTCGCTGACCAGCTTTTGGTGCATTCTGGCAAATCTTCGTTCTCCTTGGTGAATTTCTCCACGAACTGTTTGTTATAGTCAGCCTGCGGCTCTGGCAAATGATACATGCGTCTTAAATTCTGTGGGGTAAATGACCCTATAACTTCCTGGTTCCGCGTCTTGAATTGCCTATCCGTTATCTCAACAGGGTCTATCACCCATTTGACCATATCTGTATAGGGAAGTATTTTTGGCCTTGCTGTGATATGGTGCAAGAATGATCATGCAAGCTCTGTAAGTGATGCTTCGGATGACCCGTGTCCATCTACCATAGCTGTAACCTCCATGACTCTCGGGTTTTCTTCCTCCAGCAGTCTATCCATGCCTTCCCAAGTAGATATCCCTGCTTCTTTGGTACAGGTGGTGTCCGTGAATTATGGAGTCATCTCTGATTTTTCAGATATCAGAGCTTTTCCTTTCTTCCCCATCACGTTCTGCACACTACTCTGTGTAATGTTCTACATATCACTCCTTTAAGTTCACAAGTAGAAAACTAAGACCCAATAAGAAAAATACCGAATGATGGTAAATAATAAGGTGACAAGAAAGCTCTTAATTTTAAAATCACATCAAATATATCACCTTGCATGAAATAACCCTTTGCTCAGATCTAAATCATTTCTCATAAATAACCATCAATAAACCATTAAGTTGACATTAATGCCCATAATTCAGTATCGGATGACGAGAAATATTTCATTGAATTGTGAGCCCTTTTGATCTGCGATAAAGCGATTTGGTTTGCAATATCGCAGATCGCAATATCGCTAATCCTTTTTCATTAACAATCATTTGCTTCATTATGCGACTGCGAGATGCTTTATCGCATTTCACAATATCAGGAGGTTTTATCTTAGGTGGCGCCGTGATATATGGGATCTGTGATATGCGATGAATCTGTGTGTCTCGCGATCTTGCATCATCGCATTTTTGCAATTCTAAGAGTTTCTTTATATATGATGCCCTCTGTTACCCTTTTGCGATGTGATGTTCATCATTAAGAGAACGATTTTATTTGAGACTTTTCATAATACTTAAGACTTTGCATTTGCAGATATTTTTCCTAGCTTTTATGGTAACGTTGCAATTCTTTATAGGGAAGCTTTAATACTTAAATTTAAATGCGCACAAAGTGAGGAAAGATAAGAATCTTAAGTTTATGATAGTGTGTTTTATTAAAAGGGAATTCTAAGTGCTAGTTTTTTTATTTTAGAAAGGTCCACATTTATTTAGTGTTATTACTAATAGTAAATAAAAAGGAGGGTTGTTGCTAGCCACAACAATTGGCGATACACTTGAAAGAACCAGTTATCTTTGATTATCTTTTGAATTTTCTAAAACTTCCAAAATAGAAAATTTTTCTGGAAAATCAAACTTTATTACAGAAATATAAAGTGCATAATGCTCTTTGCCATTAACAATAGTTTGTTCCTTCCGTGCTAATTCTGATTATTTTCTTCCCAAAGCTAGTCATTGCATTTACATCAGTCACTACTTGGTTTATAAGGATAAAAACAAAGACATATATGTAGATCAGTTTTAAGTATGCTCATTTGTCGTAGGTAGAGCCTCTGCTGCCAGCAGGCGTTTATAGCCTCGATAGGGTTACCTGTTACCCAACAATGAGCCAATATCTTACTTTAAGAAGTATACAATTTTCAAAGATAAATCCACATTCACACTTATTTCTTTCATTTTCTTTTAATTCTTAAAGAAAAATGTCTTGGTTTGGTGGCCAAGTTTTGACAGTGCCATTCACTTGATTTATAACTTTATTGAACAAGCTGGCTCGTGATGAGACCCCTTGTCTTTTGATTACAACAATCTTGAGTCATTGCCCTGTTTTGGTATGTAGCTTGGCAATGTCAGCTAGTTATAACCTTTATGATCACGATAAGCCAGCTCTTGATGAGATCTCTCATTCTTTAAGTTTATAGTGCATAGGTGGATTACTCTTTGAAACTTATAATTCCCTAAGTGGGGAGGAAGTCATTAGTTCCTTAAGAATAGCTTTGGACGACAATTATAGAGTTTTTGAAGACAAATTTTCTACAGAGAACCTTCGTTTTGTTATTGATGCTTTTTATGATCGATATAAAACAAATTCCCACTAAAGGTTGTTTTTAATCAAAATTTGTAAGGTTGAAACTAGTAAAATTTTTAGGCTTGTAGCACTTGACTATATTTTTCAATAATAATGATTAATTTTCCAAATTAGTTTTATTTATACAAGCAAAAAAAACAAAATTTACAAGAGACACTAATCTTTTTCATGAAATCCAAAAGTAACCATTTACAACCTGTTTTATTATTAAAATAAAGCTATAAATAATAATTTACAAAAATAGAAGAGGTCATCTTTTATGGACAGTATTTTTTAAGGATCTTCCCTTTAACAGGTAAAGATTCTCTTTTCTCTGCTAAATCTTGCAACATGAAAGTCAATGGCCCTAGGATTTCAACAATTTAGAATGGTCCAAGCCACATCCATTGGAATTTAGAATGTTTGCCTTTTTCTTTGTGAGCCTTATCCCATTTCAATACTAAATCTCCAATTTGAAAACCCTTCCTGGATACCATGTTTGAATAGAAAGAAGCCTTTACTAATGCTTGATGATGTTCATGGGTAATTTTGGCCTGTTCTCATTGCTCTTCTAGCTTAAGGATCTGCAATTGTCTTAGTTGCAAATATGAAGAAGGTGTTTCTTCAATAAATTGAACTAAGGCTAAAGAAGGAATTGCTAGATAAGCTGGGAGAACTACTTCTTTCCCATGAATTAAATTTAAGGGAGGAGTGCCAATGGAAACCTTTTGAGTTATTCGATCTGCCCAAAGAGCATACATCAAAGATCTATGCCAATTTCTATGATTCTTATCAATAGTTCACTTAATGATTCTGATTAGGTTTTTATTTGTTGACTCAGCCAACCTGTTCCCTTGTGGGTAATAATTGGCAGAATAATTAAGTTTAAAACCTATTTTAAGTGCAAATTCAGTCATAGCATTGCCAGAAAAGTATGATGCATTATCAAACATTAAAGTAGAAGGTAAGCAAAACCTGGTAATTATGAACTGATTTATGAAATCAATGATATGTTCAACATTAGCTGTCTTGAGAGGAACTGCTTCTACCCATTTAGTAAAATAATCTGTAGCTGTAAGGATGTACCTATGCTGTTTAGAAGAGTGAGGAACAATCTCACCTATTATATCTAATCCCCATTGCTCAAATGGTTGGTCGATATTAATTGGTTGCAATGGAAATGTTGGTTTCTTCTGTCTTCCAGCAGCAGTTTGACAAACTTGACATTTCCTTACATAGCTATGTGCATCTTTAAATAAAGTAGGCCAATAGTATCCTGTGCGCAAAATTTTGTGTGCTATTGCATCTCCTGCGTAATGTCCACCTGTTGGTCCATCATGGAGTTCTTGCAACACTTTTCAGCCTCAGATTTTTCAAGACATCGAAGAAGAACATAATCATAATTCATCCTAAAAGTACATCGTTTACAAGTTGATATTGCTTAGCTTTCAATCTTAGGGCTCTTTTCTTTGTATGATTTAGATTTGAGGAGCATATCCATTTTTTAAATAAAACATGATATTAGCATATCTCGATTCAATATCGTTTAGGCTTACCTCATACATTTGTACCTCTTGATTGGGATATGGTATTTCTGATATAAGCGATGCTCCAGCCAACATTCTGCAAAAGCCTTGACCTTTTACAATATTTTTTGGCTTGATCTCAACATCGTATTATTGTAGGGCAATGACCCAATTTTCTCTCTTTTCACCCACATCTTTCTATACCAAGAGATTTCTTGCTACTGGAAAAGGCACTATTATCTTTGTATGGGTCTTAAGAAGAAAGGGTCTAAAGTGTTTGATTGCTTTGAAAACAACATAAGCTTCTTTCCCAATATCAGAATAATTTAATTCAACCCCTTGCAAATTTGAACTAAAGAAGGCAATTGGGGTTTTCGCTTTGTCTTGATTGGCTTGCATGAGTATTGCAGCATATGACTTCTCAGAGGAAAATGTATACAAAATGAAAAGATCAGAAAATTTTGGAGTCGCTAGGGATGGGGCATTAACAATCGCTTGCTTAATCATATTGAACGCTTCATATTATACCTGAACCCATTTAAAGAGTGAATTTTTTTGGATCATTGCTTGTAATGGTGACACAATCCTTGAGAAGTTTGGGACAAATATTTTAACAAAATTAATTTGACCAAGGAAGGATCACATTTATTTCTTATTATGTGGTAAGGGTATTTTAGAAATTTCCTTAATCCTATCTGGGTCAATATGGATTCCAGATTTAGAAATTATAAATCCAAGAAGTTTTCATTCACTTAATGCAAAGAAGGACCTTTTTGGATTAAGTGAAATCCCATACCTTTGACAACGTTGAAATATTTGCTTTTAATCTCTGAGGTGATTACTACGTTTTTTAGAATATACTATTATGTCATCTAAGTAAATCACCACTGATTTGTTTACTAATCCCTTCAATGCAATATCCATGGCTCTTTGAAATGTGGCGCTAGCGTTAATAAACCAAAAAGGCATCTTTTGATATCCATATGTACCCCATTTGGTTCTGAATGTGGTTTTTAGCTGATCATATGGATGCACTAAGACTTGGTTGTAGTCGGAGAAACCATCTAAAAAGGACATCAATTCTAATCCCTCAACTACTTGTAATATTTGTTCCATAGGAGGTAGGGGAAAGTTATCCTTTTGGTAGGCTTTATTAATATTTCGAAAGTCAATACAAATTTGAATGTCTTCATTTTTCTTTCTATCTGGAACTAGATTGGAAACCCATCTAGAATGTCAAACGGGAAAAATAATTTTGGCTTTCAACAATTTATTGAGCTCAGACTTAATCTGACTTTCCAAATTAGGATGGATCTTCCTCAGCTTTTGTTGGACTGGTCTTTCATTAGCTATCATCGGGACAACATGATGAATGATTCAAGTGTCATAAGTCTTAAGGTCATCGTAATTCCAGGCAAAGACATTTTTATACTGCTTCAGGAGTCGAACAAAGGCTAATTTTTCTTCTGGGGCTAGATCAAGACCTAAGTTGATATTCTGTGGCTTAGTATCCGTTCCTAGATTTATTAATTCATATTTCAGAGTTGAACTCTAAAGTTTTGAATTGGTAGACCTTTTGAATCTGTATTTTAAATCGTATAGGTCTTCTAACTTGACTACAGATTTTGGTATGGCATTATTGGTGCTCTCTTGTTGTAACTTCTTGTCATGTTGGTCCTTGTCAATTACTGATTACTATAAGATCCTTCTGAAGTCAGGAAACTTACAATATCAGGGTCATCATTAAAAATTCTCCAGTTGGTGACATTATCAAGGATGGAGGGCCTAAAGATCAATTCGATTGAGAATCTATCTGGGCTATAGTCTTCTGAGGGAATGAGTTTGGAAGCTACATTAGCCAGGAGGTCAGCACTAGCATTTTGGAGTCTGGGGATGGATGAAATATTGAATGCTATAAAATGTGCAGTCAGATCTTGTACTAAATATTGATAATGCTTTAAATGACCTGATAGACAATGTATAATATTTCGTACTTGTTTAATAACAATCTCAAAATCTCCAAAGACTTGTAGATACTTGATGTCCAATCCGATTGCTTTGTACAACCCTTGCACTAAAGCTTCATATTCTGCAGTGTTGTTTATGCAATCGAACTCGAGTCTATAGGTTAGCGCAATTTTATTCCCTTCTGGACTAATTAATACACATCCTGCTCTTGCTCCATCATTAGACTTAGAACCGTCAAAAAATAATTTCCAAAACAAAGACTTATTTACAGGACTATCTACAAAATTAACGCATTTAGAACTGTCTGTTTGAGAAAAGTTTTCTACTTGAGACAAAACAAAATGTTCTAAACAAGGCGAGGTATGAGCATTAAAATTTCCTAAGAAAGAGTCAACAGAATAGTTCCCAATTATATTGTTTCTGTATGCTATAGGTTCATTTTCTCCTTCCAGTTCCATCACTATGTATTTTTGGTGTCTTTCTTGCTCAACCTTTATCTGATTTGGTTTACCATTGTAAGGGAGCCACATATGTGACCAGTCGGTCGCAAAGTATCCATGAAGCTTTTCAAACCAATCTCTACTAATAATTAAACCATAAAATTCAAGAATGTCTGCAACTAAAATATCAATGACTTGACATACCTTTGGATTCGATGAGAGCCTTATGGTCATTTGATTTAGTTCACCAATTACTTTAACTTGCGACTGGTCCAGCTGAACTATGCTTACTGCAAATTTTTGAGGTTGGACGTTTAACTTTGCACATATTGTTTTAGGGAAAGTATTAGATGAAGCACCTGAATCTACCAAACAATTATGCAAACTTTTATTGAAAATTTCGAAAGTAAGGAGGAATGGAGGAGTATGGGATTTTGACCTACCTCCAATTAAAGTAATATCATTTGGATCAACTTTATTTTCCATACTAGTTGGAGGTCTTCCCATTTCATGAGAAGCTTCTGAGATTACAGCGGCATGAAGAGGTGCAACGGGTACTGCATGCAGCTCTTTCAAAAGTAGTTTCTGTTGATGCTTTAATTTACTCAGTTCATGAAAAGTAATGTTGGCCCTAGTCTTCTTCATGTCTTCAACAATATTATACTCCATCTCATCGGAAACGATCAGTGTTTTAGATGGAGTTTATGACTCGGATTGGGCTGGGTTTGTTTGAGTCGCTTTTGGTGATGATTTCTTACCTGCGACTTTATCCTTGGAAACCAAGCTTGTGTTCTTCTGCTTAGAACTGGGCTGTGGAGGATCAAGTTGATTTCTACTTCTAGTACTGACTAGTGATGCCTCTTGATCCTCTTCGTTTGGAAGAATGAAGTCCCACATTCCTTGTAGTTATATAGTCTCATCTTCATCAATAGGTTCTTAATTGGAAACTTCTTCTTCTTCTGCTTCAGATTCTGCATTTGTTATAGCATTGGGAGGCTTTGGATCAGTTGAAGGGTTTCTCCTAAAAGGCTTGTAGGGCTTCTTAGAAGAAGTATCTGCTACTTTTTTTTTAATGTCAACCATTTTGTTAGACATGGTTTCTAAAACTTTCTGTAATCCTTCCAAATCAAATGGGTCCTTTAATTACTTTTCCTTAGGATCATCTTTAAAGGCAACCTTCTTACATTTTCTTTCATCAATAGCATTTTTCTTTTCTAAAGCTAAGATATGCTTTTCTACAGCTATTGCTTCCTTCATGTTTTCGGCCAATGTTGGCTTGGTGGCTCTATCAACAAATATTGCCATATTCGATAGTAAAGTAGATATGTACCATTCACTTCGAAATTCTTCGCTAGGCTTGGAAGTGGTAGGGATTTTATTCAAGAGTTTGTTGAAATCTTTGATAGGTTCTCTTGATTCAGTCTTAAGATTTTATAGATCATTGATCAATGTTCCCGTAGACCTATCATCGCCGAACTTTGTAAAAAATTTCTCTTGGAAAATGTTCCAACTAGTAATGGATCCTGATGGTAATGAAAAATACCAGGACCTAGCCGCTCCTTGTAAAGTATATGGAAAAAGTCTAACAACAACGTCTTATTCTATAAATCCATTTAAATTTATTGATAACATGAAGTTATTTATGTGTTCTTCTGCTAGCATGCCTGTTTCAGGATTAAACTTGGGTAGCCATTTCTCAGGATGGGCCAGTAATTGACTCAAGGGCGTAGGCATTGCAACTGCCCCTGGATTGTTCCATGGGTTTTGAGCCATTGTTGAACTACTAACAGAGGAAAGCACAAATGAAGTTCCTTGTGGTTGGGATGAGATGTCGAAGTTCCAGTACTCTATTGAACAATGATATGAAGTGGAGGAGTGGATGGTTGACTTTGCAATGGAGAAGATGAAATAGATGATGATGATGAAAGAGTCTCATTCTCAGACCCTTGAGGTGTCTTCCTTGCTATTTTCCTTTTAGGCAAAGGTAATTTGGTTGGTTCAATACCAAGATTTTCACTCTGTAATCTGGTAAGACGATAAGAAGGAATATATTGCGAAGTCACACTACCTTGAGACAATTCAGATTTCTGCAGTGATATGGAAAATCCTTGAAGTTTATGGATCAAAGACTGAACTTTAGGGGGTTCGATAGTAGATTTATCTGAAATGTATGGGTTTACAGCAGTTGTTGTTTTTTTTTTAACTTCTCGCTTAAGGTTTAAATACTTATAATGCGATGGAGAAATCGGGGGAGATGTTGAGGGCGATTTACTCTCAGAATGGGTTTTGGATTTAGATTTACTAGCCATTCATAGTTCGGGCCCTCCTTTTAGCGCCAAATATGTTGAAGCCCCAAAAATCGGGTCTACAACAAGGGGGATAACCACCTGGTCTGGACCTTGAAAGAAACTCCTTTTCCGTTTGGGATAGTGGCTTGGATTGGGGGTAATGGTACCAGTTTCCCAATTTGTTTGTGATGATGCTAAGGGATGATGTTTTCCTTCCTAAAAATTTCTAAAGAGAATGATTTTAATCTAAATCTAATCTAACATATGCAATTTTATTCTAATGAATGGAAAAATATAATTCTAAAAAATATCCTGGGATTAACTCTTCACTTATGCGATCTAAAATAGTTTCCAACAACAATCGGTAACAAAGATTATTCAATTGCAACGAGAAAAGAATCCATTAAAAGTAAATTGTTTTGTATAAGAAATTAGCCAAAAAAATTATGATAAGCATATCACATAATAATTTATTCATACACTCAGCATACAAAGAATAGTTATCGCATTACAAAAGTGCAAAAATGATAAATGAACATTTAGGCCTTCATATATAAACAATTGAAAATAACATATCACTTGACGCATAAGCAGAAATCATTAAGAGATAATAAGTCCTACTCATGAGCTTCAACAATATAGATTTATCTTCTCATAATTCAATATCTACTAAGAGTACAGAAGTGCATTTCAGTAGCAAACATTAAACATAGATATAAATAAATCTTGTTCCACTCATTTATCAAAACCTCCTCAGCTGGGCAAAAGTGCATGTTCTGAAGAACTGTTTTTTATAAATTTCTAGACCCTTCTCTAAATACATGAGAGGGGTTTAAATACTACTAACTAAAGACTAAAAATAGTTATTACAAAAATATAGGAGGAGGCTTAAATGACCATCCTCATCTAAAGCAAAAATAAATTGAAATTAAACTGAAATTGTATCTAAAGATCAACTATGCATCTTTTCTCTCAACTCGTAATTATCCAACGTCGGCTTCAGGAGTGTCGGTTGGCCAACCTCCGATTTTAATTGTCCTACGAAACCAGAATCAACAAGCACTGGTGCTATCTTCTCGGCGGAATTTTTAAGGCACTTCAAAGTCATACACTGACTGTGTGGTTTCACCATATATTGCCAGTAAGTGTCCCATTTTAACTTAGTTAACTTTTTGATTGACTCTGCCTTTTCTTCAGCTTTCTGTCTTCAACTCATTTGCAGTTGCTACATTTTTGGGAGAAATTCTCGAGCAGTTTCCGATATTAGGTTGGCTTCGTGTAGATTTTCATTGACACAGTCAATGATAATTCTTGCTGCTGTCGCTGCTTCTTCTGCTGCCTGTTCTGCTTTTTTGATCTGTGCATCCCATTTATTAAAAAACATTTCTTTGTGGGATTCATTGATCTTCAGCAACCATCGTTTCTTGCCTTCCTCTGATTCCTGCCAATTCAAATAGTTAGAAACTTTCTTATAAATTAAATCATAATCAAGTCACAAATCTACGACTTGACTTGTGATATTGTCACTTATTTTGCATTGAGAGTTCCATTGTAATATTCTTTGGCAAAGTGTTTCCCGCTATTGCAAGAGTTTATCATTCAGGGCAAGGGCTTCTGTGAAATTTTTTGCGACTTTAGGGTCATCTTTGTGCATTTCTAATGTGACCTGTAAATTCTATTCTTTTTCGAATAGACTGCTTTGATAACCCAACTGCATTTTTTGGAAGTCCTGTTGTAATGTTACCAATTTTTCTTCTGCTTCCCGGCTAACGTTGGCCTGCTGTAACTGTCGCTGCAAAAATAGGATTTTATCCTCTTTATCTTTAAGCAATAGTTGAACTTCAGATGCTTTGTCAATAGTAGCAAAAGCATAAGCTCCTGCGATTTGGCATAATCTAGTCAGGTTCTCTGTTGGATCAGTGGTAGGGTCTTGCCAAAGGACATCCAATGGCTTTGCTTTAGGTGAGAGCATGTTATCTAGTTTTCACTTCTTTCTCTATCTCCTGACCACAACTTTGTGCTGTGGACTGTAAAACACATCTAGAGGAGGGATTTCCTCTATATTTAGTATAATTTCAGATGACAGAGCTATGGGAATGTGCTCAGTTTCTAGAGCATTGACAACTGTTTCAATCACCATTTCTGTGGTTGTCTATGCTGGATTATTTGGTGTCTCTATGTTTTGCTCCTCCGTGTTGATCAATTCATTAAATTTTTCCCATTCTTTCTCCAGCTCTGTTCTTAATGGCTTTGTTGGCTGGATGAGGGGAGCAGGAATTTCCACCTGTTTTGGCAACAACACTTGCTGCTCAGGATTCTCCTTGGATTGGGCAGTATCCCTAACTGATCCTTCACTCTTGTTGTGATCGCTCTTTTATCATCTAGACCTCTTTGGCATTTCTCTTTCAGACTTAGATTTAGACTTGTCTTGCCCCGAGCTTCCACTCATGCTAATGCTTGGAGTGGGTTCCCTTAGTGGTTATACATGCAATTTGTCCAATGGGACATTTGCTAATATTTGTTCTTTGTAGAGTTTAAACTCTTGGAGTTCTGCTGGGCCAAACTGGATTTGGGCCATGTGTAAGATGTCTCTAAGTGTGCTCTTCTACTAGAAAACGTTGTCAAAGAGATCATCTTCCTTAGTGAATACTTTTATTTTAACTGTCATGGTAAAATTCTTTATCACATCGAAGGGATCAAACTATCTCCCTGGGAACTTAGGCAATCATAGACTCAACATGTTTTCTACTTCCCTGAAAGCATGACCTAAATCAAACAATGAAAAAGCTCCACAGACCGTAGGGAATTGCGGCTAGATTTCCTTTTTCTTGTCCTTAAGTTCTCTGCTCATTCCCCCAACCCCACAGGTTTGGAAGGCTATTTCCTGGGCCATCAATTTGTCAGGAACATACAAGGGAAGTATATGAGGAGAGGCAATGCTTCCGAATACTTTGATATAAGTGAAAAATTCTTCTCTGAACCATCTTCCCACAGGGAGAATATCAATTTTAGCTTTAGGAGAAAATCTTGGGGCATCTATATTATACAACATCTTGTGAATGGGTAGCATAACTCCATGGCAGATTTTATAAAAATATGGGGTGAACTTAGAATCCTACAGTTCCTTATGGTAGACTTGAATGGGTAAGGGATTTTGTACCATCCATTTCCAAGCCATGAGAGGAAATTTAGAAACAAAACAGATAGCATCCATGACATAGGTAGCTAAAAAGAAGGGATGATAAAACCTCTGAGCAAAACTCCTTTTAGTCTGATAATTCCAAATAGCATAGGCTAAGTTATCAGACAATATTTGGGCCCAGTCCATTATAGTGGCCTTGGTGGCCACATCCTGTAGGGGTAGCCACTCAGATGAAAACTTATTGATATCAGGTTTTCCGAATAGCCTACATAACATTGCAACAACAAAAAAATACAGAGAATAGAGGGAACCAGTGCTGTACATGCCATTTTTTTCCTTCTTTAATGGCTCTTCCTTCGTTGACCAACTTTTGGTGCATTCCTCTAAATCTTCGTTCTCCTTGGCGAATTTCTCCATGAACTGTTTGTTATAGCTAGCCTATGGCTCTAGCAAATGATACATGCATCTTAAATTCTGTGGGGTAAATGACCCTATAACTTCTTGGTTCCGCATCTTGAATTTCCTGTCTGTTATCTCAGCATGGTCTATCACCCATTTGACCATATCTGTATAGGGAATAATTTTTGGCCTTGCTGCGATACGATGCAGGAATGAGCAGGCAAGATTTGTAAGTGATGCTTTGGATGACCCGCGTCCATCCGCCGTAGCTGTAACCTCCATGACTCTCGGATTTTCTTCCTCCAAAAACCTATACATGCCTTCCCAAGTAGATATCCCTGCTTCTTTAGTACAGGTGGTGTCCATGAATAATGGAGTCATCTCTGATTTTTCAGATACCAGAGCTTTTCCTTTATTCCCCATCACGTTCTGTGCACTGCTCTGTGTATTGCTCTGCATACCACTAATGTAAGTTCACAAGTAGAGAACTAAGACACAATAAGAAAGATAACAAATGATGGTAAATAATAAGGTGAAGGGAAAGCTCTTAATTTTAAAATCACATCAAATATATCAACTTGCGTGAAATAACCCTTTTGCTCAGATCTAAATCATTTCTCATAAATAACCATAAAAAAACACTATGTTGACATTAATGCCCATAACTGAGTATCAGATGACGAAAAATATTTCATCGAACTATGAGCCCTTTTGATTTGCGATAAAGAGATTTTGCGATTTGCTTCGCAATATCGCAAATCACAATATCGTTAATCCTTTTTTGTTAACAATCATTTGCTTCATTATGCGACTGCGAAATGTGATTTGCGAGATGCTTTATCATATTTCGCAATATCGGGACGTTTTATCTTAGGTGGCGCTGCGATATATGGGATCTGCAATATGCGATGAATCTGTGTGGTTCGCGATCTCGCATCATCATGTTTTCGCAATTCAGACAGTTTCTTTATATATGATGCCCTCCAGTACCATTTTGCAATGCGATGTTCATCATTAAGAGAACGATTTTATTTGAGACTTTTCATAATACTTAAGGCTTTGTGTTTGCAGATATTTTTCCTAGCTTTTATGGCAACGTTGCAATTCTTTATTGGGAAGCTTTAATACTTAAATTTAAATGTGCACAAAGTGAGGAAAGATAAGAATCTTAAGTTTATGATGGTGTGTTTTATTAAAAGGGAATTCTAAGTGCTAGTTTTTTTATTTTAGAAGGGTTCCCATTTATTTAGGTTTATTACTAATAGTAAATAAAAAGGCGGTTTGTTGCTGGCCACAACACCGTGAGAGTTTCTTATGTAACTGTTATAAAAAATTTAACATAAAACATATGTTGAACACCAACAAAATGACAACAAAGAACATCAAAATACAACACACAACATAGAGATTTGATGAGGAGTTCACCCCTCGTGGGCTACGTATCCTTGGTCCAACTTCCAATGCTTGGGCCTCTATATTTTGCTCCAAATTACAACAAAAGTGTGTTTACAATGCCCAAATGCCTCTGAAACCTATCTTAATGAGTTCAACATAGCCAAAACTAGTAGAATTGACTCTTTTTGCACCTAATTTGGATAAGAACTGAAGAAGTTATGACCTCTCCTAGTTCTCTCACAATTTTCTCAAAAAATTTCCCTTTCCGGCCACTAAGCATCAAATTCGGCTTGAAATCCGCCAAATTTGCCACATTTCGGCCACTAGATCCATACTTCTGAGTGGGTTCGGAAATCGCAATCAAAATCGGCATTAGCGGAGAGACAGACGAAACAACTCCTTTCAAAAAATTGTGATGAGCGATTTGCGATGGCAAAATTAATGATTTATGCACCACAATTCATAACAATTTCACATCTGGTATATATTAGCATTTTTTCTATCAGCGCGGGCATGGTGATTCTTAACAAGATTTCCTGCTGTGATGTGATTTTGCGATGCGGTCCATGTGATATCACATATCGCATCTTGGCGAGACCAGGGGCCGATTTTTAATAGAAAACTTATGCCAATGCGATATGATGGGCCGATTTGTAGGACCAACAACAAGTGACACTTGGAACCTCCCGATTAGCTGAAGAGACTTGAACTTGCTAATTGTGCACTTATTTTGCTTGTTTAGCAAACTGATCAGAACTCATTCCTGGGAGCATTCGAACTATGTTTTCGATGAAACAAGTTGCATTGGATTCAGATCGCCGAGATTTATCCAACCATATAGCTTCTAATCCATTCTATGAATTTTGATTTTTGAGTATAAACATGAGCACCTGATCACTCCTCCCCACTGGAAGCTTTTGGAACCTAAAAGGTTATATTCAATTATTGAACATATGAGGGTACTGTTCCCTCATCTTCCCCTCTTCAATCCATTTGGCCTTTGATGGATTTTTACCTTTGAGACCCACTCGAAGATAATCAACATTTCCCCTCTTTGATGACCTCGTTCTTCTGTCAACTATGGTGTCTTGTTTAAGCTCATCAAGAAATTATGGAGAAAAATATTCAATTTATGGAATATGTACACTTTCTCATTGATCTTCAATCAAAGGAGGTTCATACAATCTCAAATTTTCAACATTAACAAAGGAATAAATTTTCATATATGAAAGCAAATCAAGCTTGAAAGGATTAATACCAATCTTTTCCAGAATTTTAAATGGACCATAATGGATTGGTTTCAACTTTTTACCTTCACCTTGAAGCCTTTCCTTGCTAATGTAAAGCCAAACTTCATTACCTACTTGAAACTGATGATCCACATGATGCTTATCATGCCTTGCCTTGACTCTTTTCTAGTTTTTTTTGAACTGTTTGGTGAATCAACTAAATTTTATCAATGAATCTCTTTGCTCTGTCTATGTCGCTATGTCCATCTACAACTACATCTTTCTCAAAGATGAAATCCAAAGGCAATTTAGGCAAATAACCAAGACATGCCTCAAAAGGAAAAGTTAGAGTAGAAGAGTGTTTTGCGCGGTTGTAAGCATGATGAATATAATGTAATCGTTCATCCCACAACTTAGGATGTTTGCTGGAATATCCTTTTAGCAAATGAATAACTCTCCTGTTAACCACTTCAGTTTGACCTTCTATTTGCAGATGGAAGGCTATACTTTTCTTCAATTTGGTGTCCATCAAGTTCCATAAATTTAACCAAAAATTCCCAACGAATCGGGAATCACGATCACTTACAATATAAATAGGTAATCCAAAATGAACCCATATATTTTGAAAGAAAAGTTGAGCTGTTTGTTCAACTGTAATTTATTTTTTACAAGGCATTCATATGCACATATTTCTAAACCTATCCACAACTATGTACAAATAATCATGACCTTTTCTTGATAAAGGAATACCTCCTACAAAATCCATAGAAACACTCTCCCATGGACATGAAGACATTGGAAGTGGTGTGTACAATCCTAGTTTCCTATTACTAGGCTTACTGACTACACACAATGAACAACCTCTGATAAAAATGTGACACACTTTCAAGCATATGAGGCCAGTAAAAATACCTCTGAATATTTTCCACTATTTTACTTACACCGAACTATCCAACAATAAGAGAAGTGTGCGCTTCCCTTGTGACATTTACTCTCTCTCCCTGTGAAACACAAAGTTTTCCCAAATGATACAACAGATTATCATATACATGGTAGTTTAATTTCTCAACTTGGTGGCCTTGAATCAAGTTTGAATATACCTCTTGAAAGTCAACATCATGTGTGTATTGTTCAACATAAATTTCAGGAAAAACATAACGATTCTTGATTAAAATGGCTACATTAACAACTAGTCTAGAAAGCATATCAACAACTCTGTTATAAATATATTTCTTGTACCTGATTACAAAGTGGAATAGATGTAAGAATCCCATCCAATGAAAGTGCCTTGATTGCTGCAATTTTGTTTAAGATTATAGATATTGCAAAGGTTGATGATTGGTGTGAATAATGGTTTATTTTCCCATTAAATAATGCTTCCATTTCTTCACACTTTGCACCAATGCGTAAAGCTCTTTATCATATGTAGGACAGTTGATAAAAATACCATTAAAAATATCATAATGAAATGAAATGGGCTTACCATGCTGTAAAAGAACTACACCCATGGCGTAGTCACTTGCATCTGTTTGTATTTCAAATGGTTGTTTCAAATCTGACAATGCTAAAACTGGGGCTGAACTGATCTTTTGTTTTAAAGCATCAAATTCTTTTTTCTATTTTCCTCCCCACTGGAAGACAACCTTTACGTTGGTCAAAGCATGTAGTGGAGCTACTATGGAAAAGAAATTGGCAATGAAATTCCTCTAGTACTGCACTGCTCCCAGAAAACTCCTTACTTCTGTGACTGATTTGGGTATTAGCCAATTCACAATGACCGAAAATTTAGAGGGGTCAATCTTCAGCTCACCTCCTCCAACTATGTGGCCCAATTACACTAAGGAAGTTTTCCCGAATTCACATTTAGACATGTTGAGAAATAACTGTTCTTTTTTCAAGACATCTAACACTTCCCTCACATGCTTAACATGCTCTTCTCATGATTTTATGAATATCAAAATATCATCTAAATAGACAATTACAAATTCATCAAGAAATGATCTTAAAACATCATTCATAACTCTCATGAATATAGCTAGAGAGTTGCAAAGACCAAAAGGCATGACCAACCACTCAAACAATCCCTGTTTGGTTTTAAAGGCAGTCTTCCAAATGTCCTCCTCAACCATTCCAACTTGATGATATCCACTTCTCAAGTCTAAGTTAGTGCAATATTTTTCATTCTTTAACTAATCTAGCAAATCATCTATTGTGGGTAGTGGGTATCAATTCTTTATGGTAATTTTATTCAAAGCTCAATAATCTACACACATGCGTCAGGTTCCATATTTCTTGGGTACCAAAACAATTTGTGAATCACATGGAGGAGTAGAGGGATGAATTACACCTTTATTTAACAATTTCTGGACTTGTTTCTTAATTTCTAAACTTTTTAGAATTGACACTCGATACACACCAATATTGGGAGTGGACAGTCTTGTTGTAGCTGAATTTCATGCTTAATTCTCTCATTGGTGGAAATCCCTTTGGTTCTTGAAACACATCTCCATATTGATTGACCACATCAACCAATTCAGCGTTCATCTTCATTTCACAACCTGCAAAGGATTCACACTCCATGTCATTCTTCTGCTTGATCATAAGGAACACGAGATTCTTGTTGGAATTGACCAGTCGCTTCATTTTCCCTGCGCTTGCTAGAGACAGATTAAGATTTCTACGATGGGATCTCACAATATACTCCACTCGATCTTTAAACAAATGATATTTTTTTTCAAATCTATGGAAAATGGTTTTTTGGTCATACAGATACCGGCTTCCCAACGCAATTCCAAAAATATCCAGCGACACTACATCTAATTCAAATTCATCAAAGAAATTGGCATTAATAGCAAACATAAAAACACATTTCCTTGTGACCTGAATATTTTCATCCTTAGTTATCTAAGCCAACAGATACAATTTATGATGAGGGACAATTTCCAGATTAAACTTCTTGACCAAGTTTGTAGAAATTAAATTTGTATGGGATCCACCGTCAAACATTATATCAATCTTGGTGTGTTTGGAAATAACTATGATATGTTAGGATATTCCGACATAGAGGAAATAGTTAAGTATAACTTGGTCTAGTGTAGAGTTAGGTAAAGTGTGTTTCTTTACTATGTACTTTTGTAACTTACAATCCGACGGTCACGATATGTAGTGATCCGACGGTTCATTCTCTCCTCGGTATTGCTGACCCTCGATCCGTGGCTTAACACCCAATTGGTCCATGATCTCTATTTAAAGAGCATGGAGGGTCATTTGTAGGTTAACTATTCATGAGAGAAGCTTATGTAAAATTTCGTTCTTTTATTAATAAATTGCCTGAAGTGGTCGCGTTGGCTCATGCCGTGGACTGTTTCCCTCTTTGAGGGTTTTAACCACGTCAAAAATACTGGTGTATTGATATGTGATCTTTTTGTGAGTGGTGTCCTTTGGTGTTATATCTGAGGAACTTACCCTGTAAATTCCTACATGGTATCAGAGCTATTTGAGGGCTGCGTCCGTTGGTGATCCAAATCTGAAGCCGGTAGAATTGCATCCAACTACCGTTTCCTAGATCTACTGTTTCTGACTACTTTCAGGCTGAGAGGACTGCTCTATTGTGTTAGGAGCATCTTTTCCAGTGAGGAACCACTTTTTTTTCATGCGAAAAGGTTTCTGGTAGCCCTAGCTACGTCATTTTTAAGATATGGAGGTATATAGTGTTTATTTGCAGTTTCTAGCTATTTTCTCTCTGTTTATTATTTCGGTTTATTTAGATTTTTTTATTATTATCGGATCTATACCTTTCATTTCTGCGTATGCTATTTACCCTGCGTCTCTATGCGATCTGGGCAAATCAGAATAAGAGAGGAAGGATTTTTCTCATGCGTATGCTCTTTTCCGCTACGCCTTAGTGTGATCTCGGAAAATCAGAAACATTGAGGAAAATATTTAGTTTCCGGGTAAAGCTAACTTCAAGCTGTAAGGTTCATTTTTTTTTTGTATGTCCATGTTGGGTTTTGTGTTCTTTGTTTTGTAGGGAAAAAGAGCTTTCTCAAGCAAGCACACAACCCAAAGCTTCAGTAACTAAAAAAAAAAAAAGCCCCTTCCTCTTTTCCAAAAATTAGTAAACTTTTAGTTTAGCTCACTTGGTTCAAAGCTAACTTATGAGAGTAGAGGTCATGAGTTCAAGTCTTCTTTTTGTTGAGCTAATTAGATTAAGTTTCGAAAGGGGGCGGATTTTTTTTAACATTATCATTCATTTCCGCACATTCCCGCACTTCGTCGACATCTTCATCAACTTTTCTTCAAAAAGCCATAACTTCTTCATCCGGAAGCCGTTTTCAGAGCTGTTTTTTTGAACTAGCCTAATTTTTCGAGATATTTCCATTTGAACACTTAGTTTCAGCATATATAGCTTCAGTTTTTGTTAAAATGGAAATTCCATGCCGAGTTATTCTTGACAACACCAACTACTTCCAATGGTGGTCCTACATTGTGGATTTACTTAGAAGTAAAAGTCTTTACAGAATAGCCACAGGCCAATAAACCAAACCGAAAGATGAAGATAAGGCAGCTAAATGGGGAAATAGGGAAGATCAAGAACGTGGGTTGATAGGGATGTCTATTTCTCCAGATCTTAGATTCCATATTGCATAACTTGATACTCCTGATGAAGCAATGAAACAGATTACTAAAGTTTTTGGAATAAAAAATGAACTTAGAGCCCATCAACTCGAAAATGAGTTGCTTACATTGGACCCCAATAATTTTTCTTGCATCGAAGATTTTTTGTCCAAGTTCAAGACCCTTAGACTTCTCTTGGAAGGTGTTAAGGTTAAGAAATAAGATAGTAACCTTATCTATTCCATTCTTACTAAGTTGGGACCAGCCTACTCTTTGTTTGTTTCCACCTTCGATTCTACAAGAGAAGCCTTCATTTCTCAAGGACAAGCCTACAAGTCTCCTTCCTTTGATTCTTTTTGTGATTCTTTAATAAGAGAACAAGAAAAACTCTTACACCTTGGTCTTCTTAATCTTGGGAACTCTTCTAAGAAAGCGTTAGTCGCCCAACATTAACCAAATTCAAAGAATCCTAAGAAGTTGTATCCTAAAAGGAATGGTCCTAAACCAAACAAGGGTCCTAAGCAATTTCAGCCTCAAAATGAAAAATGATTTCAAAAAAATGATAAGGCAAATAAAAACAAAGGGAAGAATACTGATAGACATTGCCACTTTTGTAATCGAGATGGCCACTTAGAATCCAAATGCTTTAAGAAGATGGAAGCCTTGGAAGTAGCAATGAAGAAGCATAACATTCATTTGGAGCACTCTTCAACTTCAACTTCATCTTAAGGAATGGCACTTTCTACATGTGGTTGTCAAGCATCTCGGTCTGGCTATGCACTAAATGTATCTTCTTCCTCTAATTCTCATGAGTGGCTCATTGATTCTGGAGCTTCTTATCACATGGCCAAAAACAAAGCCATGTTTTCTTCTTTAAATGATTGTAACACCAAAAATATATATGTTGGTGATGATAGATCTCTTAGTGTTGTAGGGACTGGAACTGTTCATATAGACAATGGCCAATTTAATGATGTATTATGTGTTCCAACCTTATCCTGCAACCTTCTATCTGTATATCAGATAACTCATTCAGGTGAAGGTAAAATCGTTGAATTTTCACCTCACGATGTTGTAATTAAGGACCTAAAGGATCCTAGACAGATTTTAGCTACTTGCATTGCTGATGATTCTACAAGGTTGTATAAGTTTCACAACTTTGGGTCATCAAATCTTCCCTCAGTATTTGTTGCTCATAATGATGAAGTGAGCAAACTTTGGCATGAGCGATTTGGTCACTTAAACTATCGCTCCCTTCAGAATCTATGCAAAGAAAATATGGTGACAGGTCTTCCAATGGTATCTTGCAGAGATGGTGTTTGTTCCGGATGTGTACTCGGAAAACATCATCGGGACAGTTTTGGAAAACGTGCCTCTTGGCACGCCTCAGCCCCTTTACAGCTTGTTCACAGTGATTTGTGTGGTCCACTTCCTGTTGCTTCATTCTTTGGCTGCAAGTATTTCTTAACTTTCATTGATGATTTCTCCAGACGCACTTGGGTATACTTCTTAAAACTCAAGAGCGAAGTATTTAACACATTTTTGGCCTTCAAAGCCTTTGTTGAAAAATAATCTGCACATCAAATTCTTAAGCTAAGAACTGATAATGGTGGAGAATATGTTAAAAACACATTCATCAACTTTTGCACCGAAAATGGAATTCAAATGCAGCATACTGTTCCATACACTCCACAACAAAATGGTGTAGCTGAAAGGAAA